>JZLH01S0052072.1:0-12791 GCA_001188425.1 Eucidaris tribuloides | reverse complement strand
CCTTGTACTACCTATTATTTTCCCCATCTACATTTTACTTCATATGTTTCACACACTACTTCATATCAATACATGCACTTAATCTACGTTCATGTATTCCTACAATTTCATTCATGTCATTTCATATACATATAAATATTAAATACTCTTTTTGTATGTTCCACCTACGACAAATAATTCATCTTCTGTACTTCAGTAGTATTGTTTGTATTTTTTTTATATTCCATATATTTATAAATGTACATGTTATATACTACAGCTATTTCATCAATGTACTTTATATATTGCATACTTTAAATCCATGTTTCATATACTTCATCTACTTCTGTTTAATATGTTGTACATACTTCAGATACTGTATCTTTTTTTTTAGCATTTCCAATACACTTCAGTTATGTCATGACTGTAGTTATTATATATTTTATACTTACATTAACATAAGACTGTGGTTTCATATGAAATTCAATACTTGCATTTCATATATTTATATTTCATTAATTCACATACTTCATATGTGTTTTCATGTATTCCATGTACTTCATATATTCAAATAATTTTGTATATGTATCAGCTTTTTCATATATTTCCCATCCTTCATCCATTTCATAACTTATCATCTCTCCCCGCATTATAGCATCTAAATTATCTAGCATAAGTTTTGACAAATTCACACTAATGTCAGCATTCAAAACATCACCAACAATCTTGACACATGAGTATATGTACATACAGACGGTAGCATGTCACACACCCGCTATCATAATCTTGATATGACAGTCAGAACATTCCAAAAATGTTTCACCAAGCACACTTAATCCATCAAACATGAGCGTTCTACATCCAGGGTAATAATTAGTCACTACCATTGAAACGGTTTGAAACGATGCAGAGCATAAAGCATAGAAACGTCATCAATGCATCAAGAGAGAATCCAGAAAATATATCATATCGACAAAACTGGGTTGCATAAACATTTGCACTAAGATCGCTGTTTTGAGTTGGATGTACTGTAAATGTTGAGGCAATAGAGAAGTTTAACAGTAGGGACTATTACATAAAAAGAGAAATTTGAACTTCTTCCATATCTTTGTTGATTTACGAACTCTTTATTTCAGAGCAGCTTTTATAATCCCCAGTCCACTCCACTGCAAACCCTGCAATATGAAAATTGATATAAGTGACTTTTATTGTACTATATCTTTCTCAATTCCATTTAGTCAAACAATACAACTACAAAAAATCATTTTGTTGAAATACAACATTTTGCCTGGAGGAACTACTCTAAAGATTCTTCTGAACATAAAATTGCCTCATAGCGAGTTTCAGATAAATTGTTACTCAGTTTTGAATAAATTGTAGAATGTAATATGCTTAGAGGGTGGTGCAATCAGTCAGTTTGTTGTAATTAAAAAGGTGCATTATTACATGTACAAGATAAAACATAAGTCTGAGGAGATTGAATCAATACAGTTATCCGCATAATACGATACATTATATGCACACACAAATCTCACACACACACAACACAACACACACACACACACACACACACCACAGACACACACACACACACACACACACACACACACACACACACACACACACAAACACACACACACACAAACACACACACACACATCAACACACAAACACACACAAAAAACACACACAACACAACAACAAACACAAACACACACACACAAACACACACACACAACACACACACACACAACACAACACACACACACACACACACACACACACACACACAACACAGAACACCACACACACACACACACAGATACAGACAAAGAATGACATGTAATGTGTACAATAAACATAACTGTAAGTACCTGGCTTGGTTCTGATGTAGAGCATTAAAGTCTAAATATTCATGAGGGTTATCTGACTTATCTGAACTCTAGAGGCCTAGCTTCTGGGAAAATATGATCTCCCTAGTAAATTAAAAAATAATTTCCTTTATTGGAAAATATGATTCCCCTGTAGAATAAAAAAGAAAAACACAACGAGAGCAGTTCGACTGCACGCAGTCGATGGGTATGCCTCCGCTGTCGGAACTACACCACCAATTTGCCTTATGTTTACATGTACCCCACATTTGAACAGAAATTTTAAGTTATCTTGGTAATGAGACCAAATGAGGGTCGTATAAGTCCTTGTGACATTTGACCGATGATCTTTTAACTCTGAAATGTATTCACTCATCGGAGCCTCATACTGTATACTTGACCCAACTCACATTACAACCCGAAAAGCGATTCTTGAGTTATAATGGTACTGAGCCCAAATCAGATATGTATGAGCCTTGTGACCTTTGACCTTTCACCTATCACCTCCGAAATCATCATTTCATTAGTGCCTTTATAATACATACTTCAACCACATTACATCAAAATCCCACCAGAGGTTCTTAATTTATTGTGGTAACGAGCTCAAATCAGACATGTATTAGGCCTCGTGTCCTTTGACCTTTCAACTCCAAATTTAATCAGTTCATCGGTGCCTTATAATACATACTTCATCCAAGTTACATTCAAATCAGACCAGTCGTTCTTAGGTTATCGCAGTAACGAGCAAAAATCAGACATGTTTTAGGCCCTGTGACCTTTGACCTTTCAACTCCAAAATCTAATCAGTTTATCATTGCTTTATAGTACATACATGGTCCTAGTTACATCAAAATCCAATTAGCTGATCTTGAGTTATCACGGTAACGAGAACCGGTAACGGACGGACATCCCGAAAACATGATGCCTCCGCAATTTCGTTGCGGAGGCATAAAAACAAAAATACTCACATATGAAATGTACAGGTTCATAACTTGTAATAAGCAATAATATGACCGTAGTAATAACACACATGTAAGCCATGGATCTAATCACCTACTTTACATTTTTTTCTCCCATCTGTTCAAAATATTGTAACATTCTGCACCGAAATACCTCTTCGCTGAAATATGAAATCTGTGGTTTATATAGCTTATCGAAGCGGATTTATATCTAATCATTCCTACTTCATATCAGGATATTGAGGATAAAAATCATCTTACTGATCATCATCCAGTCAAAAGCAACCAACAAAGCTATAAAGCTGAACTCATACATAATTCAAAGAGATCAGAAATTCAGATTATGCATGAGGACTCAGAGCAGTTATAAAGTCAATATCTATAAATCAACATGGTTATTGCATTTCCTATTAACTACAGCTTTGTATGCTTTTTATGACTAGTTTTTAGTATTTTGGCAGTTCGTAAGCAATTTACATGCATGCTTATAGCACAGATGGTCTTTTATTATAAAAGCATGATTCATAACTGTTGAATATTAAATGGAACAAATATAAAATCCAAATTTGATAGACCAATTTTGAACATTTCCATAATTATGCGTAGTATCCAGACAATATGGGCAATTCCATGATTAGTTACGTTACACTTTATGACAAACTTTACTCAAATTTGGCTCTTGGATGAATATGCTTTGATATTATTTTTCTGTTTTGGCACTGTAAGTTCTCTAGACTGGCACCTACTTCACAACATCAAGCAAAATCATGAGACATGTTTTAGTGGGTAATAACAAGAACTTTAATGTTACATAAAGAGGACATGGAAAAAATGACAAGTCTTTGTCCTCAAAGTTTCGTCAACCTGTTTTCAACTGAAACAAACTGTGGTATTCATGCTACTTCTGGTGTTTTGATAAGTCATTTGATATATAACTTATTGACGAAAATCTTCTCATTTTTAACAACAACATCAAAAACATGGTTAGTTACGTTACGGTTGGTTACGTTACATTTTGTCCATCCATACAAATTTGCATTTATTCATGTCTTTTTCAGATTAAGTATGCATGTGTGGGGCTTTATTAGTTTCAAAACAATGAGAAGAGGCTGTTGGCATGGAAAAAACTGCAGAATCAATGATAGTTTTCCATAAAACTGAGATTTATTCACACTGGTCCCACATGTGGTATTTCATGTATGATTCTGATTCTCCTACAGGGTGCTGTTGAAGAAATAAAATTTAGAGTAGAAATGATGTCCCCTATTGTTTCTTCATGATTCATACCCATTCAAACCATTAAAATGTAATATGATTCGAGATAGAGCAACTTATACAATTTGTGATTTGTCCAATAATTCATGGAAATGCCCATATACATGATAACAGATTGACTCAGGCAAGAGCAAAAGCTTAGTGTGACATTGCGAGAAGTCGTAGGCAATTGAACAAGGCAAATGCCAGGCATTCGGACTGTAGGGCAAGGCCATTTATCGTGATATTCCGTAGTCCCATCAGTGGTATTTTACAAATCCCTATACATGTAAATGATGATTATTCAAATATTACTAAACCTGTAAATCAGGTTGGTTACCCTCATACCATTTGAGCGTCTTTGAGAAAATTAATTATGACGGTTATTTATAATGTCATGACCAAGTACGTTTTATCAGTGTACAAACTACCGCAGACTTTCACCGTGTGCAAAAACAAATTACATGGCTGGAATGTCACGCCGTCACATCCTCGTTCACAATCTAGGGAGTGCTTGACAACCTACGTAGTCACAATGCTTCTGTGAATCCAAAGATGTTTGAATACTGAATAGCTACTTTGGTGAGGCGCAACCATTCTATAAATAACGGAAGACTGCATGAATGGCTTTTGTTAAATTCATTGGAAAGAATACTTTCATGGTGCATTCCAATGCGTATAATGTAGAGCCACAGGCCTTAATAACATAGCTGTAAAGACTGATCTAGTGACTGATGTTCCTGTCTGTGAAATTGCTATTGACGGTGATTCCTTCGTCTACTAGTGGGACTGAGAACTTGCCTCACTAATTAGTCAATTATCTCATCAATGCGCAAATAAAACTTGAAGAACAAATGTGTTTTCTCATCAGCAACTTCATCATAATCAAATTGTAATGACATTTTTCAATACCAATCTAAAGACTACAGAACTTTTTTATCTAGAGCGTTATTAGGTCAATGCCCTACAGTCCAATTGAGTTGCCTACATGTATGTATTTCTGACAATCTTAAGGAAAGCTGTAAAGACTGATCTAGTGACTGATGTTCGTGTCTTTAAAATCGCTAGTGACGGTGATTCCTTCGTCTACTAGTGGGACTGAGAACTTGCCTCACTAATTAGTCGATTATCTCATCAATGCGCAAATAAAGCTTGAACAACAAATGTGTTTTCTCATCAGCAACTTCATCATAATCAAATTGTAATGATATTTTTCAATACTAATCTAAAGAATACAGACCTTTTTTTCTAGAGCATTATTTGGTCAATGCCCTACAGTCCAATTGAGTTGCCTACATGTATGTATTTCTCACAATCTTTAGGAAAATGCATATATCCAAAATTATGTCATTTCGCACTTTCATCAAATGGCAAATTCCAGATGAGGCTGTGTTTTTCTGGAATTTAGAAGTTACTTATTTTGGTATAGGCCTACTTGTACATACAGTACTTAACTTCTATGTCATACATTGTAGGTACATGTATTATAGCCACAAGAAAAATATATTTAATATCATCCAGATTTGAGTAAAGATACTGACACTCAAAGCTGAGAAGTTCATCAACCAAATATAATACAGATATTTCTGATATATGTAAAATGCCAATTTTCATCGAACATTCAAGTTGCAGTCACTATACACATACCTGTAGGCCTACCAATTGCTTTTACATTTGGCTAACTGTAATTAAATTTTTAAGAACATGTATCATCAATAAAGCGAATGAAAAGTATGGTTTGCAAATTTGACTGATGAGCTCAAGAAGAAGAACTTGGTTTGTAAGCTGCTAAACTGAAGGGTACATGATTGAATATCACCAAAATGAAACCAAAGAGATGCAGTGAGGAATTGTGATTACAAGGCCTTAGGGACTGTTCATCTGATCACGTACAATAAAACATGACACAGATCTTGTCTGCCTGAGAGCAACACCCAGTGATACATACAGACAGACTGACTGACAGACAGACAGATCAGAACAAGAGAAGGTAACACACAGGTACAGATGCACACAAACACACACACCCACATAAACACACACACATAGATGCTGTCATTCACACCACACACACACACACACACACACACACACACATGCACAAGTGAAAACAAACACACCAACTATCCAAAATATATGAGCAACATGTTCATCTATAGATACGTGTATGTTCACATTCCTGTGATTTGAGATAATACAAAATACATGTACAAACAAAATAAGATTAAAAAATAACACAAAGCCAGGTGTTTTCCCACAAAAATGACATCTTACCTCTCCTTCATGCTTTTTTTCAAAATGTTGATTTGCATGTAATCTATGTAGCTGATATGAAAATGATTAACCGTGCATTACATGAAATGCTACATGTACATATCAGAAGCAGAAATTATTAGAAATGGGCAAAAAATGACTTGTAGAATACACTTGTTGTTTGGTTTGTTTAGCACTGATATGAGTCCTACCAACATTTTCAGTAAACATTCTCAGTTTCCATTGAGCAGGTCAAATCTAAATGAAAAGAAGAAGACAGAAATTGTACAAACCTGACAGTACAGTGTAAAGGGGAGAAAAAGCAAGTAAATGATAAACAGGAGTGTCATCAAATTGGACATAAATCATTAATACAAGTCTCTAGGCTGCATGAGCATGTATACACCAGGGCTCCACACTAACTTTCTTTCCTACATGTACTTGCCCTTTGGGCAAGTAAAATTATCATTTTCAGATATTTACTTGCCCGAAAATTTTAACCAATGAATAGGGCTTTTGGACATTGGACATATGTTATTTTATTTCTGAGGGTTGCAAATGGTGTGATTTATGAATTAAGTACAATAAACAAATTAATGATGAAAGTTAGCATGCATTAACTGAATACAAAATTTTAGACATATTTTGTTTTTGTTTTTGGCAAGATTTTTGGGCCTTTTGCCCATTTCAGGATCAAAATTTTACTTGCCCAGTTGGGCAAGTAAATTTTAATATTTTGAACTTTTACTTGCCCTACATGAAATTTTACTTGCCCCGGGCAAGCGGGCAAGTGCTAGTGTCGAACCCTGTATACACACACAATGTTTCATGTGTATCTGCACGGTTTGTCGTACAATGTACCATCACAGCTGCAAAGTCGTTTACCAATTAAATCATTCATAGAAATGATACCCTTCTTCACGTAGCAGTATTCTGCCCTACACCTTCAGTCATCGATAATTCAGGATCGATCATCGAAGAACTCTACAAACTTCCATGTCCCCCCCCCCCTTCCTTTCTTAAGATGAGTCGCAATCTTGATTCAACATGGCATGTCTAATTTAGTGAAGTCTTGCCTGTGGCTTAGCTTACAGCAAAGAGGTAGGTAAGAAGTGCATAGAGCATGTGAAAATCAAGCTATCACACCTTTTTCCATTCTTTTGTCATGAGTGTGATATCTGTGAGACAAAATGTCACAGCTTGTGTCACAGGACATGTGATGTTAAAGATCACGCTACAAGTCATGGGGGAGTGCTGGCATGCTGATGCACATATGCTAATCCACCGGGTGAAATACTGAAGTTTTTGTCATAGTATTTACAATAAGCACCTGTTACAGCGTTCCTGAGGCAGAAGCCAGTCTCCTAATTCTTTTTTTGACTGCCACTCAGTTTGAAACTTGCAATCGCGTTTCACCTTTTTCACTTTGGAAGCCATTTTGATTTTGTTTTGAAGTTTGAACTTCAACAAAACACCACTGGACACTGGACAGAGCATGTGCACGATCTTTGTTAGATGTGAACACATTGAATGCGTGTAAAGTACACACACCTACATGTTTAAAGCCTAGCTTGTTACAACGAAACACAGAGATGCTCTGTGTAACAAAGACAGAGCGTGTGCACAATTTTTATTAGATGCGAACACAGGGAATGTGTTTACAGTACACACACCTATGCATGCGTAGCTTGTTACATCAAAACATAGAGATGTATTATATATCTATCCAAAGAAACTGGCTGCACGCATATGTTAGGCCTTAATATTCATTTGTATTCGGTAGCAAGAAAATCACTGCACAAGTTTAATCAATCCTACAGTATTGTTGTTGTCTCCACTTCATTTTCTTTTGGTTAGGTGATCCATTATGTTTTTATGCATTTTGTTCAATATCCTGAAATACAGAACAAAGACATCTCAGGAAGGGTTGGTTGGGATGCCGGGACAAAGGAGCAAAATACGGGACAATCCCGGGAAATACAGGATATCTGGTCACCCCATAGATGTCTACGATATAGAATATATCATACCACATATTTTACTATCGATAGCATAACTATCTAAAGTTTTGTGTTCCAGTGTGTTTACTTGTCCATTGTACTATCATTTAGTTCAGATCTCAAAGTTAAACAATTTTTTTTTCATATAGGGCTTCCACAATGTTAACCAACACCTTTAAATAATATTTACCAACTTTTTCTCTCCATAATACATATCTTGTCACCTTAAATGCTGTATGACCAGGAGCAATCGTTTCCAAGCAGTGGGCCGTGTCCATGTGGATTTAACTTATCACACTATGATCGGAGCCACTGGCTGTGTGACATGCAATATGCAAAATGTATGTGTTACAAGTTTGTACAATGTGTCACAGAGAGAGATAGCATTTCGCACTAGACGAGACTGATCATCCCCAATGGTGGAATGAAGTGTTGAGGTCTTGTTTTTAAGGTTATTTTTTTTACCTTTTTCCTGTTAAGGGTTATTTTTGTTCTTCCCTCTTTTTCTGTTGCAGAATACAGAATGTATTCAATGAAGAACTAGTTGTTTTGCATTTTCATCTATTGTTAACCTGTTGGAGACTAGAGATATGATATCTTGTACCAGGGTCTATAAAAATGTGTGTTATATTGAAATCAAAATGCCAGTGGGTTGATTGGGGAAGTGGGGGGAGGGGGTTACTGCAACCTACTAACACATTCAAAAGACAGATACAGAGATCTGAAACACCGATCGGGGGACTACAGTGAATAGTACAGAAACAAAATCAATCCCGACCCCATCCCATATGGTACACACAAGCACTCGTAATTTGTATATCAGGTCTTACCCCACTGAAAACTAGACATGATCTCATCACAAAGTATATGAGAAATGGGTGTTACAGCAAAATCAAATCATCTTCAATGAGTAAATATTACTTTAAAAATACAAGTACAGTGGTCTCCTGATAATGGGGTACCATGGGGTACTCCTAATAGCCGCCCATTGGCTATGATAACAAGATGTGTTCTGTGTAACTTGAAGGGATTTTTAGAATCTCTGATGCAACAGATGGGGGGGGGGAGGGAGTATTCAGATTTGTAACCCCGCTCCTGGATGCCAACTCCATTATGTATGGACCACTGTACTGATAATAATTTGAATATTTCTACAAAGTTAACACCTTTTAGTCAAAAGGTTCTGCTGTCATACATTCTAAATTTATATTAACATTTAAATTTAAATAGACTTAAATTTCTTGCTGGACCCTTGACCTCCCCACCATGAGTTACCCCCACCCCTCCCCTCCCCCAATAACCACATCTTATTTTTACCATATTATCAGGACAGAAGTTTAATCCTATCTACATCAGTTCTGCAGTGTACCATCAGGACTCAACTTGTGTACAGTACGGTACCTCCCTGTGGGGCCTTTCTTTCCCTCAATCTTATTCAAGATTTCAGTCCCACCCACTTCATTTGAGTTTTTGAAGACTTAGAGGGATCATTACCTCAAATTCACCAGTAATTCAAACCCTAGATATCATATCATCCCAGGGGGGCCAGTGTCATTACAAGGTGTACACCATGCGCGTGTGAACAAACAAGTAAAAAGGGTTGTTTTTCACGGTCGGGCGATGTACTCGCGTACATTGAAAAAGGTATCAAAATTGCCAAAACCAGGAAAAGAGGGTATCCTTTTAACAGAATGTTAATTTAAAAGGGTATCTTTTCAGACTTGAATACTTGTTTAGGGTATTCTGAGATCAACAGATTAATTAATTGTTTAGGGTCCATTTTGAAAGTCCATACACGTGCATTGTGTACACCTTGTAATGACACTGCCCCCCCCCCCACCCCCTCGGGCATATCATTAACATACTCAGAAGAAAAACATATTTTTCAGTCTACATTTATTTCTTTATTTCTTTATTCCATTTTCACCCGTTGGAGACTAAGAACAAGATATCTCAGGCTGGGGTCTATGGAGAATGCATGTTACCTGTATATCAAATAGTCTCCAATGGGTTAAAAATAAGATAAGACATATACAAGTAGAGGGGATGCACATGTACAGATATATCAAACTACTCATAATTCCTCAACCGAATATGGTTTGTAAAATGGATTAACCAGCAGGTAGAAACGTCCAAATGACACACGTTCCATCAATTACCCATACTGCCTACGGATATTCAAAGACTAAAGTGGGTCAGGTACTCCACAAGTTCAAGTTTTACAATTTACTCAGCCTTTAATCATGATTGACAACTTGAAGTGCATCAAAATGTTTTAGCTTGATATTTTTCTCATAATTGTACAAGAAACGTTTTTCCACCTCAATTAAACAAATGCAATATAATGTAAATTCCAGAATATAGTTAAGGAACCCATTCTGAAAGACAATTTCCCCCTATTCCCATGGAATTGGCCATACGTTAATCAAACTTATTTCACAATCCTCTTTTCATAATATTTTTTTTTTCAGTGAAATTGCATGACCATGTGCAAACATAATCACAACAGTCTCTTTTATCATGGGCAGAGTCCACTGTCATAAATCTATCTGAATTCATCATACAAAATCAATGACTTGAGTTTGTAATTTTCTAACACTAAGATTTCCCTGCAATCTTGCAATCAACACTGCTTTATTATATTTTCTCCATGTTTTACAATTTTCTATAAATATAGTTAAATTCTCTTTTGGCATTCTTCTAAGATTTCCATTTTCTCCCATTTAAAACCTGTATTCTCAAACTCAAATTCCATTATCTTTAGTTTCTTCATTGCTGCACTGATATTTCAGGTAATGGACCCATGTGTGAGAATTTTTAATCCAATGTTTACTCCACAGATACTTATTTACATAGATAAAGAAATACTCAAAAAGCCATTTCTGTGAAACACTTTTCAACATGCACCACTGATTTTTTTCCTGACTTCTAACTTTCACTTATTCTGAAAAGGGGGAGTGCTACAAAATTCTGTATTCTTGATTTCTGTGAAAATCCCCTGGCTTTTTTCGGCACCACAGAAAACTGCAGGTTCCACATGAAACTCAGGCATTACTTCTGAAGAGGCTCACTTATCACATTCGCTAAATGTTACTACACTCGGCATTTTTCTGTGAATCCTCACTTAAATCCAACTGACCGAATCTGAGACAGGAAATACGCCATACAACTTCAGATCCCCGTGAACCTACGAGTGTGTACAAGCATTTATTATTTCGCGAAACTCCAGAGGGACGCAGGATTGCGGTCGTTAAAGTCACTACTGTAATTCACGAAGCCATGTCCACCATTCAAGAAACAAGCTCCGTTTCATGTCCATGCTTCATTTCCTCTGCTCGTATCCCAGGAGAACCCATGGCTCATGAGCAATTAGCTTCCAAGATCAAATTGTTAACAAGGATGGAAAGTATGGAGAACTGATTTACAGCCGGTGACACTGGCTATTTTCTGTAAAGAGCTTTGAATAAATGAGGTTATTTTTCATTTTTATGCCCTCGTTTTCTTCTCTTTTATAGTAAGTTTCGTGTATGAGGTCTGTTTTTCCACATATTCTGTTAAAAAAAAAGTGTGTGATGTAAACACAGGGTAATGCAGACTTATGATCGACTGATTGCAGAGTATACTTTTTTATACAACACCCAAGTAGATCCCTGTCATATGATTGGAGGATTGTTGGTCACATGATATTGAATAAATACTCCATTTAGCATGTTCAGAGCAGCATGCATGTTGGTTATATTTTTGCGTGCATGTTGGTTATATTATTTTTTACGTGCATGTTGGTTATATTTTCGTCCCATTCCACGGTTCGCAGTGTGCTACACGTATTGTACATGCACTTTCCTACTTAGCTGTGCGATGTACTTGAGTTTTAAGTTTGAAGTTTAAACATAACCGTTCTCACTGCTTTAACATGTTTAATAAGGATTTAAATATTTGGTGAAATTTAGACTAAAATGAGGAAACTGCAGAGACATCTACACACACATACACTGAACATGCTGAATTTGTGAATAAGCCAGAAAGAGTATCAGAATATAGGCCTATGTATGGCTATATTTTTTTCATACTTTACAATCCTCCAATCAAATGACAAAGATCTACTTTATAATGTTGTATAAAACAAATAATGAATGTTTTGTCATTCGTTCAATAGTACAAATATTTTCATTCGTTGAAAGGTTAAACGGTCCATTCAACTCATGAAAATATTCGTAACATTGAACTCATAAACATTATTTGTATACAAGTTTCAAGTTTTATTTCACATCTCTTTTTAAAAAAAAAAAAAAAAAAAAAAACGTTTACAAGTTTATTTCACATCTCTTTTTTTTTAAAAAAACTATTTACATTTTAATAGTATCATACAAATACACCTGCAAAAGAAAAAAACAACATAAAAAAAGTTATAAGAGTATGTCTCCAAAATAATGGTACAATAGGTACAGTATTAAGATTTTTCAAAAAATATGTTT
>JZLH01S0052059.1:27669-43362 GCA_001188425.1 Eucidaris tribuloides | reverse complement strand
TTTTCTTTATTTTCAATCTTCCAGGATGAGGCCTCTGAATCTCGCTTGCGTGTGGCTGGACTTGTTGAGGACGTGGTATCCCATCAGTCCAAGCGCAGCCGTCTCACCAAGAAATATGACGAAGCCATCAACAAATACAAGTCAAGCAAAGATGCAACTGGTGTGTACTGCCTGCATAATAACCTTATTGCCTGGCTACTTAAGTCTGATAAAATTAGTAATTAATTAGTGTGATTAATTAGTAATAGGTGTTTTTTGGAATAAGGGAATCTTTGACCTGGTCTTTAATTATAAAAGTTAGTAACATGATAAATAACAAAAAAATAGCAGTGGCTCAAGGATTGACTTGTCAAAAGTTGTCAAAGTTTGTGAGTAGAATTGCCTTGAAATCTAACTTAAAATCTAATCTTAATTAGAATCAGCACATATTTTCACCTGGGATTTGCTAATCATACATTCCCCATAAAGATATTTTGATTTAAATCTCGTATCTCTCAGGAATATCAATTACACATTTATTTCATCCTTATTAGACATTGTGAAAGTGATATTTTTGAAACGTGTAGGAATGTTGATTTCAATCAAATACAAATCTTGCTTTTGGCTTTTGGTTGTACATCAGTAATGTCATCAGGCCCTAAAATCTCATGGGCAGATTTGCTTTGAATAGTGCAGTAGTGTGTGGTAGCTATTAAAAAAATAGTCTTACAAATCATTTGTAATACTTATTTATTTTATATTTGGAAATGAAAAATAAACGTGAATGAATGAGTGAGTACTGTTTGAACTCTATCTTTTCTGTTTCAGGCTTCCGTGCCACCCTGAAGAAGCTTGATGCCGAGTTCCGTGCTGCCACTGATGCGATCAAGGATCTCGTGGCGGTGATCAGCAAGGAGAACAGTGATGCAGGAGAAAAGGTGGGTGTGGCATGACATGACAAAGTTTGCTGTGTTCCTCCAAATATTTCATGAATTTACGTGTTTGATAAAAGGAAAATAACACCATACCATCAAAAGCTTGCATTTCAAAGGAAATCACAGGATTGATAGCAGGCCAGTGTGCTAATATTGAGTGTATACCAACATAAAAGTAAACCTAAATTGCACTAATAGGAGTATATATATGTAGGTTGAACAAAATTGTCATGAATTTGAGTAATTGAATAGAAGAGTATTGGATTAGAGTATAACCATGATAAAAACTGAATCAGTGTAAAACCTTAACAACAAATCTAGCTGTCACCTCTGATCATTCCGAGTAAACGAGGAGGAAACTAGGAGTGCAAAACTTTCATACCAGAAACCTTGAACAGTGTCCTTGGTTCTAAAATCATTTCAACCACAATTATAGACCGTTTCCGACACTGTTATTTCCGTAGTAAGTTTTGTAGGTAGAGAAATGACACATTTGCTGACTATAGTTTGATCTTAGTGCACAGTTGTGGGTAAATGAAGTGCACATCCTCAATAAGTTCAAATCACTTTGCTGATAATTCTGATTTTGTTAATGAGCTCATACATTGTACTTTCCTGTTTCCCCAGGTGGCTGAGGTTCAGAAGTTGAGCAGACAACACAAGGAGCTGATCCAGTCGGCCATCACCAACGCCGAAAAGGTGGTCGCAGGGAAGTTCTCCAAAACCCAGTACGTCGATGTCGACAAGGCAACGACGGCAAAGCGCAACGATCTGGAAACCAAGATTGAAGCTGTGCTTGCAAATCTATGAAATCTATTTTGATATGTACTAAAATTATGGCTTACTTGGAATTTAAGAAACTAAGACTCTCAATTAAGGCAATCTGGTAATAGTTCTTAGAAAATGATACCTGTTCAATAACATTTCTTTAGTTATATAGAATAGTCAAAGGTTGTAAATGGTATGTAAAGTAAATGTGAATAACATTCAAATGCAAGTTTGTGTTTTTGCTGTTTAGGAAACAAATTAGTTTCTAGTTACGTGGACAAAAACCTTTCATTTTTGACTACGTATCTTGTTCTATAATTTCAAGAAACACTTTGTAGTTTATTATGTAGGAGAGTAGATAGTTGATTCCAAGTAAGTCAAATTTTGATAATTTTGAGAAAAATATGAGGGATTTGGGTAAGGTGAAATCAGTTTTAACACATTGATGCTTGAGAAGATCTCTTGTCTTACGGTTTACATACAGTAGAATGCGTGATACAGTAAATTAGCACAGTTTTCACTAGATTAATACATACACCAGTACGTCTCTTATTAAAAACAAAATCTTAATCCAATGCACCATCGTCCTGTGTGTTCAATGTATTGTCCAATCTTTGGACATTTATACTGTTGATTATGTGCAGTGTTTGTGTTGTCATGGATAGTTCTATTCACACAAATGCGTTTTCATCATTCTTCCTGTTACCTACAGCTTTCCCATTTATGTGCTGTTTCTGTAAATATACCTCAAAACGCCAAAGTTTTGTGTGGCTTTAATCATGTACTGAGTTGTATGACAGTTAAGTATATACTTGAGAAACCAATTTGCAAATGCACAAAAGAATTGCTGGGGCAAATCTACATGTTTCAAAATTAGCGAGGCATTCCAATTTTTTTGTCTGTAATGATGGATTGTTTATCAAAAGTGGCTTAGTGCCTTATAATGGGAATGTTCTTAAGTATTTGGAAATAAAACTAAAAGATGTGAACCTTTATAATTCTTGTCATGTTTGTTTTCATGAGTGAAGTAAAGATTCTTGGGTGTTGATCCTGTGATGGTGAAGGGATGATGAATGCAGTGTGTGTTAACGTGTGCCTCATAAGCATCATAGGCTTACTACGGTGTTAATGGTCTTTGTCCACACATAATATGTTGTGTTGAAGACATTACCCTCAAAGGATGAGAGATTGTGGGTATAGTAGCTCACAAAATGAGTACCCCCTTTAACAATTGGGCTAACATTTCACCTTTGATTTCCATGCAGTACTTTAATCACTAAAAAGATGTTTTGGTCAGGAGTGTGCATTTTTGTAAGCAAATGCAAAACTAAAATGTCAACAAGCATGACAATTAAAAGTTAGGCCAACTGTAAAGTGTGTATTGTGAGCTGCTATCGATTCCTAATACTTGGTGTGTGTGCAATGATTGTTGTTGTACTAGTAGTTGTGAAAGAGAAATTTAATGTATAGACAAAATTACATGAGTTGTCAAACCAGTTTAGATTTATAAATCAGTGAATTCTACAAAATTGCTGGAATAATTTTGGATTAAGAATAAATATTCCCAAAGTAAACCTGCAAATATAAGTGCATTCTTGCTTGTAAACGCCACACTTGTATTCTACTTCTGTGAAAACTCCTTCCCAGAATCCCATTCTAAATTTCAACTGACCTTTCAAATATGTTGACCTTCATATCGGGCAACTGAGGTGCCAGGGATTGATATGGGAGGGGATGGTAACGGGAAGCGTGTGCCACGAGGGTTTGGGATAGGACGAGCTGTGCATCTGCTGATGTGGCGCACAGTTAGCTGTGACAGTCAATTATGTCCCCTCCCAAATCGAAATGAAAACAAAATGCATCGCATTTTATTGTTATGCAAAATTGTATGCAGGATATTTGATGAGTATTTTTGAATGCTATTACTGATTATACATTTGAAGAGCTTAATTCCAAAAGGCGCTAAATCCATATTTTATCAAAATTGATTTTTTTGTTTTAAAATATTGATTTCATACATGGGAACAATATGCACTATATCTCATTGAAAATTTTCAGCAGGAAGATGAAAATTTTTTAGGTGCAAAATCATGTTTCATTCCAAAAGGAGCTAAATCCAAATCAGTTTCATTCCAAAAGGTGCTAAATCCAATTGACCAATCAGACTGCAGTATAGTACACACAACTCTGGCTAGGCTTTGTTTCCAAGCATAATGCAGTCGGTCTGTCGGTCTGTTCCAAATCTTGCGGATCAAACTACTTCACAAGTTTTAGACCAGTGCTCATGGAATTTGGTACACACATTGGTCTTGGGTTGAAGATATGTAAGACACAATTTTCATATGTATCGGAAACTGTGTTGCCATGGTAACGGCATATTACTGCAAAAAATCAGGTACAAATATTGCGATTTAAACTAACCAACCAGTTTTAGACCAGTGCTCATGGAATTTGGTACACACATTGGTCTGTTTGAGATGTTAACTACACATTTTTCACATGTTTTAGAAACTGTGTTGTCATGGTAACGCCATATTATGGCAATAAATCAGGTAAAACTCTTGTGGATCAAATGTTTGTTTTTTCTTTTCTTTTTTTGGAAATTGCATTGCCATGGTAACAGCATATTATCGTAATAAGTCAACAATAAACTGGGGCGGGAGTATTAATCACCTTCAGTGAATATTCGTGAAAGTAAAAGCTGATGCAATAATGGTTGTGTAGAATTTTTTTTTGCGAGTTTCATTCCAAAAGGTGCTAAATCCATGTTTAATTCCAAAAGGAGCTAAATCCATGAAAAAATAAATTTTAAAAAATTATTAAAAATCAAGTATAATCGGTAGATTTTTTCCAGTCATATAATGTGTCTCCAGGGTGATACCTTTAACATATATAACAATATCAAGGTACATGGCTAAAGGGAAAAGGGAGAAATAAAAAAGGGTGATTTACTCAGAAGTGATGAGAGTAGATTTAGCGCCTTTTGGAATTAAACTCTTCCGTTTGTCAAAAGCTACTTCAAATAGGGATGGATGCTTCAGCCCCACCCTTCCCTCAATCGATGACCCCGTGTCTAAATTTAAACTTCTGTTTCACAAGAATTTCTTCCCCCCCCCTTTTTCCCTGTTATTCCCTCATTTATATTTTTATCTTGTTGCATGGGGTTTGCATCCATTGCTTCTTTCATTGTTGTGCATCCGATGACAAAAGTAAATGTACTTTGCATTATTCTGATATGTTCATTAAATAAATTACATCTTGCATAAATTCAATCAATCAATCTATTTTTTTGAGAAAGACACAGTCCTTCAGTTTAAGTTGTTTCCGTCTGAAGGTTCAATTAAACATACACAATTTAAAACAAAATGGATCTGTGCTGCATGAATGTAAATCAGAGATTTTAACAAAGTGCACGTACACTGAGCTACGTGCATCGTTTATCAAATCAGTGAACCAAACCATGCCGAGGTTTATTGACCTAACACGAACTTTGCTTCACGCGTGTACGGTTATGAAACAGAAAATCAAAAACCTATTTCACGTTACGTCAGTTACAATATTTAATCTCGTTTTATTTCCACGTAGAAAAAAGTGCAATATATACAGCATACACGCCAAAATCAAATAGACTCCGTTATATATAAATACAACAACTATCATTTGGTAAACCAATCATCTCAAAGATCATTTAAAGTACATTAAATATATCTTCATACCCGAGCTTGAGCATGACTGGAATTCCTTTATTAATAATCGATTTTCCAGACAGGTTCAAAAACAATTATCGCCTTTACAAGGCAGATGGGTCAACCTTCCCGGGTGTGTGTCCCTTGTGACCTACCGCTACTCAGGCTACTCAGTGCGTCAATGCTCAGTCCTCACGGAAGTTAACAAGATATCATTCAGTTCATCTAATATCCATATTATAACTCTTCATTTGAACAGATGAATAGGAGATATATTTGTTATTAATGATGTCTTGGTATCCACGTTACGCATACCTGTTAAAATTAATCATGAAATTTTAATTAGCAATCAAAATGATTATTCAATTTTTTCAACTGCATCTTCAGAGCATCATTATCATTAACAATTTAAAGGGGTGGGATAAATGTAGTGCACTTATTGAAGTTCCACGTACAGGGGCATAGATCCATGTTTCGGATTGGGGGGGGGGGGGCAAAAGTGAAAAAATATCCACAATTTTCGTCGCGCTCCGCGCGCCAAATTGTAATTCAGAATTTTGCGTGCAAAGCGCGCCGAAGAAAATCTGACAATTTTGTATGTTTAATAGTATTTTTATGCCATGTTTAATGGTTTTACAGTGCTTTCCAATGCTTTTTAAAATATATATTTGCATTGCATATTATGAATTTTTACAGTTGTCACAATTATTGGGGGGCAAATCGATATGTTTGCCCCCAATATTTTCATGGGGGGGGGGGAATCGCACCCTGCCCCCACAAGATCGACGCCTCTGTCCACGAAGTATCGGCAAGTGATAAAGTACATTGCTTCTAATATCGAATTACCAACTTTCAGACAACTTTTTTTTTCCTGTCCCTGAAAATCATGCGCACAGTAATTTGAACATTGTTTTGCCCAAGTGAGAGATCGTTTTTCCACTTCTTCTCCATTAAATCAACAGACGGCCATTTTCATTTGTAACATTGATGTTAATGTCACATGGTATTAATCTGATCTTAAAGGCATTGTATAACAATGTTTTCAGTTTAAAAAATCTGAGCTGCATGATTCCACATGCTACCAGTGTCTCTGGCATGGTCTAAAATGAAGCCCTGAAAAAAATTACAGTTTAAAACGATTATTAAGTGCTTTAAAAAAGTAAAAATCATTGAGAGAACATTCCAGGTTTCCCCCATAGACTGCTGTGTTGCAGAATTTCCTATCGCCTGATAGGAAATTAATGTGCCAATTTGTATCTGCACATATTGCACTAGTGACAGCATAACTGTCAAAACTTTTGTATTCTAGGGTGTTTATTTGTCCATTCAAACACTGTCAGATATGTCAGATAGCCAAGTTCAACAATTTTTTAAACGGGTCTTCCACAGTGTTATATAGTGTCTTTAAAGGTTATTCACAATATCGAACATTGGCCTTGTAATAACTAGAGCACAGCAAACATAGGGAATACAATTACGTAAATACTATTTGCAATAAACATTCTCAGCATCGTTTAAAAATAAATAGCGGTGCGATGTCTTTTTAATAAATTAACTTGAATGTTCATTTCAAAGTTCGTTATGTTCGTTTATTTTAGACAACATACAATTGGACGTTGTGTGTTAACGATTGTCTTGCTAAAGTCGCTTCAGCCCAAAGTCACTAATGACACTACAAAGGTTCATATAATTATATGACCAACTTCA
Source organism: Eucidaris tribuloides (assembly GCA_001188425.1). NCBI lineage: Eukaryota > Metazoa > Echinodermata > Echinoidea > Cidaroida > Cidaridae > Eucidaris > Eucidaris tribuloides. The sequence goes on along the minus strand of JZLH01S0052059.1, from coordinate 36,287 downwards.
CGTAGTGAGAAACTTGTCGCACATGTGTAGTCAAACTAGCTTGTTTCAGAAATGTAAAATAATAAGAACTATGTGACATGTCCAAAGTCAATGACGAAGAAATTACGTTGTATAATATGTTTGTAAACGTAATGTATTTATTGGGAGGGGGATGGAAGGAAACGAAAATTTCGAGACATTTTAACGTTCAGTTTGTCCAAAAAAATAATTACCGTATATTGTCACAATATACTCCATTTAATTAGGAAAAACAAGTCTGGATCATGATGGAATCTGAGTTTCACATGAAGTATACGAAAATGAGATGCAAGAAAAGCATCAATGATTCTGACAACCTTCACTTTGTTTCAAATTTGATTTGTAGCATAAACGAAATTAATACAGGTGTATTAATGAAACATTGCTTTGGACAACGTTAATATCTCAATGTTAAATATATGCTGCGAATTCCCACACTTAACAGCAGATCACACTAATTCGGTGACAAATTTTAAGCAGTCATAGGGCCTATAGACGGGACATACAACTACAGCCCCATTAAAACAAATTGTCAACTACAGACGTAGAGTTTTCTACGCGTATTCCTTAACTGCATAGTACAGACATCTGCCGGCCCACTTTAGTATAGTTATTAAAACCAATGATTTACAAGTAAAACATATATATATTACTACGAAAGACACAAGCGCAATAAACACACATCAACTATGAATAAAAAGTACAAAAAGGCAAGCTAATGCAGAATTAGTATTTTCCTCATATACAAAACCATATAAACCTATTTGAATATTTACAACTTGCACAAATATCTACTATCAATGATTTATACACATGCATTTCCCTCCTAGACAAAATCTTTCTTCCTAGAAGATGATATTTCACTCACACTTTTAAGTACCGAAATTCGAGAGAGACTTTGTCACCATATCATGTGTTTCAGATGTCACCTGATATATCGAAAACTAAGGCAGTGCATTTGCATATTCCTTATAGCTAAAAACAAAGCTTAGCCTAACAAATAATACACATTTGATGTTAACGAGCATGTAGCATAAACATGTATAGCACAACAAAATTATATGCTTCTGGAAATCTACCTGCATGTCGGAAAGGTCCATGGTCATAGCATGATAAAATATCACACGCTATACAAGGGCACAGATTTTTCCCATCACGCAACATATGCAACGTACATATCTTATTCGTTTCTTGCAAACTGTACGCCGTCTCACTTGCATCATTGCATTATTTGTTAAGTTAACTAGTCTTAAAATATAAGTCGAACCTATATTTTAAGACTAGTCCACTTTCTGTGGTTAAATCGCACATGGACTGTAAATATTTGAATTTCACATAAAGCAAACAAGGATTTAATTAATCTCATAATTTCTTACCCGAAGAGTCGGAATATTTCCAGTTATATGGCAATATAAGTTTCATTAGACTCTCATTATAAAGGACACTTATAACAAAATCTCGTTATACCAGAGAAATTTTTCTCGTCCGAAAGTTGATAATTACTTTGTATTTCATTGTTTTTGCAACCCTCATTATATCAAATTTTTACAATAACTAAGTCATTTTCCTGGTCTCAATGAGATTGTTATAACAAGAGTCTATTACATACCATGTTAGAAAATTTCAGGTCATGGAAACTTTGCGTTTAAATGTAACTTAAGAAATCAAACGTACTTGATGTTCAACAAATCAGAGTCATGAAGTATTTAGCACTTGCGTTTGATATTTGAGGTTATGTTCAAACGCAAAATTTCCAGCAACTGGTTTCATGAATAGCAATCTTAGAACATTTTGGTGTATAAGCTGAATTGAATACAATTTTTCGAGCAGCACACCGACAGTTCATATAAAAAAGCTGCTTCAACATCGTCGTGAATCTACATTTGTTACAAAATGTATGCACCATTTAATTAACTCAAATCGCGTGTAGCCGAAATAAAACACAAAGTAAAATCACCCCTTACATAATTACATGTGCAGAGACTCAGTTGCTCTGTTACAGCAAATTCCGTGGAAGACAATCCAGGATGTAATCATTTAGCATCATAACACTTACATAATTCTGCAATATTTGATTGAAATACAAATTAGCAAACACTGCTAACACTATATTCAGTATCAAATAGTACTTGAAACATTGTCCTAGCGCTATAGAATTGACACGCGTATACCACGCTGCCAAAGGCCTGTGATGAGTATTCTTTGCTAAGGCAACCATTATAGATTACATAAGTATTATACTTGGCACTCGAATATTACGTGATGACAAAGACAAATTGTGATTGTCAGGCTGACGTTTTTGACGAAGACTGATACAAAGTCGACAGTCATGGAAGTTCAAACATTAATGAAAATATCTTTTTTAAAGCGCAAGTTTAGTTTTGGCGATTTTTGTTTTATTTGAAAGCTTTATGCCCAAAAGTCATATCACACCAATAACAGACTCTGATCTTTCAGATGAGGTATAATTCAAGTAACCTTAACACCTTATTAACGCTTTGGATGCTAAAATGTAAAATATAGTCGAAAATCTCGCCCCCCCCCCCCGACGATTTTTCATTGATTATTAAAAAAAACGAAAGACATTCAAAATCTGTTATTGGTGTGATATGACTTTTGGGCATAAAGCTTTCAAATACAAAAAAAAATCGCCAAAACTAAATCTGTGCTTTAAGTTTGTGCTTTTATTCTGACTAGAGTGACACAATGCTTACGTTTGTGCTTAAGTAATATGACTTAGAATAACGTAGTTTGGAGATCCAATCTCTTGTCTCGTTTCCCAAAATAGAGGGGAAGCGGTGCTAGTGAAACTGTGGGCCACATCCCTTGTTATTGGTCTTTCCATGTCTACGTGCTGTTGATCAGTCCATATTTCAAAGACTTGTTTCAAACACTCCCATTCTCTGTCGTTCTGCATAGCTTGGTACAGACAATCTTTTCATGTCTTCTGGTGACACGGTGTTTTGCATATCTGGTCGGATATTGTAGTGGGCACTTGCATCCAACTGGTCAGTTCCACTTGCAGGCCTTTGTCGAGGCTCTAGGAGATACTCTTTGTTCGGATCCGTGTTTGATGCAACCATCTTATTGCTGGTTTTAAGCGCGGGAAGCGGTTCGTAAATATTGTTTTGATTTAAACTGCTAGATGATAATGATTGAATACTAGTTCGTGAAGCAGACAGACCAGCTCTCCATGTTGAATGGTTATTAGCTGGGACTGGTGGAACTTCTGCAGGTGGCATCGCATGGCTTTTGGTCGGTGTCGTTGGGGTAGACACGGAGGTAGGTCCCGTAGATTTGTGCTCGTTACGGGTTGCCGTTGGGGTGGTAGGAACTGATTTTGCATGTCTCGTTGCCTCCTCTTGAACTGCATCTGGATGATCTCTTGATACCACACTGCCCGGAATGGAAGCCTGATTTAGGCTGCTGTCAGAGGTCAGTGACATTGATTGTTGCGGTACTGGCATACTGGCGGGCCAACCTTGATTTGGCTCTATTTCAGACGTCACTGGGACTTGTGGCGTTTGATTTTCCACAGAGTTCAATCTGGGTTCAGGAACTGGTGGTTTGGGTTCAGGCGCTGTGAATCTGGGTTGGGGCACTGGAGCTAAGGGTTCTTGTACTGGAGATCTGCGGTTGACGACTGACGCCGGAACCGGTGCATATGCAAATCCCTTGATGACAGTGGGGGATTTGTTTTGATCTGCGCTTAAATCACCTTGACGACCACGTATGTTAGGCTGGGATTGAGATTGACGTGGTTGCGTGTTATTTACTTGTGTAGGCCTAGGCGCTTCCTGCATTGGTTCCCTCTTCTGAGAACTGTGGTTGGTGGCTATGTTAGGGCTACTAATGGATTGATGATATCCATTCTGGAAGCCGTTAGTGAGACCTGAGTTTAAGACGCGTGGTGCACTGTAGGCATGCTGTTGTTGGAGTAACTGGGTGTCGGTGGGAGGTTCAATACTCGTCGTGGTATGTTCATTGAGGCTTCCCGTTGAGTGTGTACCATGAAGCGTTGGGATCGACAACGAGTTAGGCCAACTTAATCGATGAGCAGCGGCGGCGGACGGCTGTGTCTGCAGCTCTGGGGCCGTGTTAGTAGGTCCCGACGACGTCACAGCCGTTGGTGGTCGGGATATTTTAGCCAGGGCGAATCCTCGGGACAGACCTTCGTTATCGACCTTAGACATAACAACGGATGGCGGATTCGAGGCTGGCGACATTTTCACTTGTTGAGACGGAGGCGGTGGTTGTTGAAGCATAAATTCCTTTCCACCGGACGCACTCGCTGCTGGCACATCGGTGTTCTTTGAAGAGGTTTCGGCAGCTTCGCCCGATATCATAGCTGGTGTGATATTAATACCAGTGAAAGAGAATCTCTTGAATGCTGTATCGTTGGAATTCAAGGGTGCTAGCCGTGAGTACGCGTTGGCTCCAGCCATGCCTGCTGAGTAGGCAGGTGGCGGGGATGTTGCCGATGGTGAAGTGGATGAGGATGGAACGGTAGTGGGTGGGCCGTACGTAAACTGTCGGGTGGTGACCAGGTCTGTAGCTACCGGCGAATAGGCCCTTGGTGGAGGACGAGGCGGTGGACCTCTCATCCCTCGGGGTCTAGGGGTCGGTTGCTGAGACAGTATGGTTGGGGACGATGACAGCGATGCCGGGCGAGCGGAGGCTGGCTGGGGGAACGGCTGTTTGGGTGCTTCTGCGTTTTGGTCAACCTGTAACATAAAGTCGAAAGAATACACAAACATGTTATTGGAATCTGGAGTCCAATGATACCAAGAATTTCATACATTGTATAATTGTACCGTTATATTAATCATGAAGGAACAGCAATCACATCTTACCATAAGGGGCGCCAAACATAAAAAAATACAGCATTCAATAGTCGTAACTCGATCCCAATAGTTTTTTTTTTCAATCGAAACACATATTTCAGTTTTAGTACGACATAATTGTAAAATTATTTTTTTCGTTAACTTCATTGTAAATTGACAAGAAAGTGGATTGTCCTTCACAAACACCAGCTCCGATCACCTAATGGTGAGGTACAATGTGAATTATGGTCCAATTTCCCACTTAATACCAAAATGTCGTAATGTGCCATGTTCAGCCTGTTTTGCTATGGACCACACCAAATAATGGCTTTAAAACTACACACAGAGTGAAACGCTTTTACAGCAAGAATTGGCTTAGTATTGAAATCCTTACACTGTATTTTTACAATGTAGCAATACCGATAAACTTCTTTTACCTCTCCTCTTCCCAGAGAAATTTGGTAATACGTTAGTGCATTACGATGGTGCTCATGCGCAAGATAATAGTTCCCCAAACTATTAGCGCAATCATGATCAAAGAGAAACACAAAGATATCACACAATGTAAACATTTCATAATCGAAAATCTACGACTATCGAAGCATATGAAAACTAGCTATTGGGTGATACAAAATTCAATAGACCATTTCATTTTCATTTGTTTCATTTGAGTTCTGACCTGAGAAATGTTCTGGTTCCTTTAAAAGGATGACAACAACGTGGTAAATAATTTTGTGTTTTACACATACACATAAATAATGAATATAAACATGAAATGGTCTTCTGAACGGTTTGACGTTTGACGTTAGTATTAAAAGGATTTCTGATGAATCAGCTGTAACCTCTTCTTTAAAGTTAATAATTTACTTTGATCAGAAAGAAGAAGAGGTGACATTCTACAATATGTAGCAGAATTTCTCGAGCTCTTCTATGACGATGGATACGATGATATATGGCGGTCTTGTCATTGATGAAGTATGGATGTATCACGTGAGAGTGTGATATGCGTTTAAGCTGTTATCGCGTAAGATCAGTGTTAAGTAAACGTGAGAACGTATGAAAAGAAACAGGATATGTGTTCAAATGGAAACCAAGATTTCGTTAATATGATGCGAGAAGAGAAATAATCAAAAATCAAAAATCAAAAATCAAATCAAATCAAATCATGTATTAACAGCCCTAGATGAATCCATGTGGCAGCCAAACGTTAATGCGGTGAAGACAGCATTGCAGAATCTAAAGCCAACCTGGACTAACTTGATATATATGATCTCCGATCAGTTTTTGTTTTAATATTTCCCGATCTGACGAGGTCGCCACCGCAAGTTAATCTTATCAATCCTGTCCTGGTGGCATCGGTGGGATACAGACGGGACGTGGTGATGTGTCCGAGACGGGAATCGGATCTCGGTGGAGGCATCGGCGGAGATAACGGTGGAGGCGACAGTGGAACGGACGGAACGAGAAAGTCTTTACTTCTCTAAATCGTATAATGGGATTACCGGGATGAAAATAGTGCATTAGGAGAAGGGTTGATTGAACCGTTTGTGGCTGACATGGTCTACAGAAATATACACTATTTCACTACAGACTATTCTTACTATATGATATCTGGGCGCTTTTATGTCTGTTTCCTATGAGCATTTTTTTTTTGGAATGAAATATGAATGGACGTCATTTTTCATACAAAATTATTTTGGAAACACGAATTTCCTACACGCGTGAAGTAGAAGTCTCCGGGTTATTGATAATTTTACAAAAGAGCTCCTGACCAATTTATGGAAACAAATGTAGTTCTCCAATGTAAAATGAGCTTATTCGAGGAGGTATTTAGGACAATTATGATCGTGTACACATATATTTATTGAATGTAACGAAAACTTCTAATTCATGTTTTATTTATTTACTTTTTTATAGAAGACATTGGTATTTTTATCTATTTATTGCATGCTGTTTAACATACAATCTGACACTCTAAATAATTTTTTGGTATTGATAAATATGGATCTTGTCATATTATGCACTATTCTCAACAAAACCGAAAACATAACTGTCTTCATCCAAGGGCATTTCGAAATCAGGCTGTTATATCTAATATCACCCAAGGTGCATGTCCAGCAGAGATAGTAATATATCGCGTTATTTTGTAGACGTCTGGGTACTACGTAATAGTTTCGGTTGTTAACTAAATCTAAATTCAGTATGATCAGGTATCTATATATTGGACAACTCACTGGGAGTAAAATTTTAACACCGCATTTTTTAATCTAATATTTTGATATAATATTTCCTGCTCAATTTATCCTTCGAGATACGGAATTTTGTACGTCATGTTACTATTTGACCAGACGTGTTGGGATTTCATTGATCCCAACACGATGTAATATAATTCAATTTTATTGACATACGGGCAACGACGAGGTTCGTGCTTTAGCATGAATCTCGGTTTTAATAAATTCTAGCGTTTGGATTTACCAAGTAAATCGATACAGGCCATTTGATACACTAACAGCACTTCTGTGGCGTAGCTGTACTCGTATTTCCTCCATATGTACTGGGTGAACGTTAGTTGGTGGTATAAAATTGATGCTTTAGTATACACCACCAAGAGATGCTAAGTTTACTAGGTGTCCGATCTTCAGTCCTATCTTAAGTCCTATCATGTGGTGTGAAACCGTCATCTATCAACATTTTTGCACCATTTCATTTTACGAAGACAGTTCATTTGTATTGTTAACACAGTGAGATTAAATACTAAGAAGTGAAATTAAATGTAAATGACATGATTGGCGGTAGTCCTCAACTTGGGATAAAAACTATTCTAGAATCAAGTAAACTATGCAGGGATTCTGCTCTGAAAATTTTGTAGTCAAAAGTTGACTCATTTTAAAATAATGTCCATCAGTATGCGTTGTAACAGACAAAATTTGTAGTGTATCCTTCTATGGGGATTATATCTATCGTGCCCCGATAAAATCAAACTGCTGGCCTGTTCATGCTTGATTCTCCTTAAAGTAAACATACTCAAGACAAATCCTTCCAGCCAGGAGATCCACTCCAGCTGGTGTTCATTTGGTTTATCTTTCAACCAGATTAGTTCTAAAGGCATTTTTTTATTTCTCACAATCATGTCACTGAGCTTTTCAGGCCTATTATCGGTACAATTTGACACTTTATTCATGCATCAAAAAAAGACATTGTAAATATTATCCCCCAAAATGTTGAAGGGAAATTGCCAAAACTAATGCGGAAAGTTGTATTGAAATTCGACAAATTTGGGGGTTTACACCGATTTTACTTCCAAACAGCATACTCAAGAGAGAAGATTGTAACGCTTTGAGTACGCCCTAATCCCCGAAATTTTAACTTCTACAGTATCTCGACATCCAATCAGATGTCAGTGATGTGGTGTAATTTCACAACTAAATTAACATTTGAATGTTTACTGCAAATTCTCTTCAAATTATATCTACAATCTTAAAAGGAAATTCCTGCACTTGCATTGATTTTTTTAAAACAAAAATCTATTATGTTTTCCTTATTCTGTTCTCACATTCAACTTGTGTTTTTGATTTCTTTTTACCTTGAGCAATTTCTGAAAGTCTTGAACGAGATCCCGTGAGTCTTTGCTCTCTTTGATGGCGCTGCTCAGACGACCGTGTAACGATTCCAACTCGTGGACCAGAAGTTCGTTCTGCTTCAGACACCTCTTTAGCCCTTCCCTGATAGAGAGAAAGAGAGAAAATAGGAGAAGGGAGTGTTACACCTGTCGCTCAC
>JZLH01S0052059.1:10000-15951 GCA_001188425.1 Eucidaris tribuloides | reverse complement strand
CACGTTTTTTGTGGAATTCTATTTTTGTATTTATCATTTTCCCTCTTTAACTCACTAAGTACAGTAAGAAGTAACCATCTTTTTGCTAGCATGAACTGGTATCTAGATAATGCTGATGAGAATGTTGCAGGAACATGATGGTCTTGATGACTTAACTATCAAGTGATTAAAATAATAAAAATGTCATTTAAAGGTCAACAAACATGAACTTTGAGTTCGCAGTCACGATATCAACAGCAATTTATTACATGTGTATTTGTTTTTCATTAACACGGCGACGTACCTGTTAGTTTTAAATTAAAATACAATTTGAGAAGTACTGTAAATCACTACTGCCTACAAGGTCATTTCCTTTCAATGTTTTTCTACAAAACTTGTAGTAATAAAATAGTGAACTATAAACAACTCTGGTGGGATTTTTCCCCTCAATTACTGTTAATTCTGCTGCTACAGCTATTAAAATTAGTTTGCTGACACTACTTCCACTACTTCGACTATCATACTGGACGACGTCCAAAGGTGTCACCATCACCATCGCTATTACCGGCACCAACACCTCCACTATCACAAGCCATCATCATCATCACCACCCTCATCGCCATCGCCATCACCACTACGATCACCATCGTCAACGCCATCGCCATCGCCATCGCCATCACCATCACCATCACCATCACCATCACCATCACCATCACCCTCAACACTTTCATTACTATTACTATTATCACTTTTGCTGCTATTTTCCAACTACTCCCATCACTTTTACCACGATACTGGGCTCCTGTATTTCTAAAAAATGTACTGTATACTCCACGAAAAGTACTTCATAAGTTTATCTACTACTCCTTCTCTTCTATACCTCCTTTCCCCCCGTTACTACTACTACTACTACTACTACTACTACCACTACTACTACTACTACTACCACCACCACTACTACTACTACTACTACTACTACTACTACTACTACTACTACTACTACTACTACTACTACTACTACCACTACTGCTACTACTACTACTACTACTACTACTACTATCACTACTACTACTACTACTTCTACTACTACTACTACTACTACTTCTACTACTACTACTGAATGCTGCTGGTGTTGCTGTTGGTGTTGCAGCTCCTACTGCTTCTGTGATCCTATGACTACTGATACTGTCACTCCTCCTGCCATTACTACTACTTTGTCTTCTCCTGATCCTCTTCCGTTTTGTTCTCCTCCTCCTCTCCCCATTCTCCTTGTATGTTTATTCTTTTCTTCCTCTTCTTCTTATTCTGCTTCCTTTTCGTTCTTCTCCTCTTCTCTTACTTTTTGTGGTACTGAACTTCAAAAGCTCAATTACATGGCTTTCACATTCTGATCAAGTAGGCTTATACCTGGAGAGCAAACGGTTTGTCACGCTGATTATCATTGTCAGAATTTAGGATAGAGACTATGCTCCCAGGTCGAGATGCATTTTAGGATAAAACCATTACCAATGCTTGGCTCCTCAACTGCCACGAAACAGGATTACCAAGACGTGCTTGAACTGAATGACCCGTGAGATGAGGGTTTTGGACGGATCCACCAGGAGTTGAAAATGTAAATGAAGTATTATCCCCAGGTTATTGAACTTATACAGGATAATGATACTATTATACATTCATGAATACAAATACTGCTTTGCAAATTAGGGAGTTCTCCGAGAACTGAAGCAACAATAAATCATGAAGTTGTATGATATGATGTATTTCCCGTCAATACTTGCAATCATGGCAATCATACGATGGATTTGCATCGAAAATGATAACGGATGAATGTTATCTAAAATTTCCTCTTAAAATATTACATACAGCCTCGCCAGAAACGATCGGGGACTTAGTTATGTTTGGTGTGAAACGCTGGAGGCAAGGATTCATGAAATGGAGACAAAATAAAATAACATCTTAGTTCAGAATTCCTTGTTGGCTCCAAAAAATATTGCATGGTTGTCAGATGCTGATTTTAATTTGACGTGTATGATGTCCAAAAGGTTAATGTCAAAACACTGCATCTAAACCACAACTGCAATGGCTAAACATATTCCCGGGATACCATCATACATATACAGTTCGGCCTCGATTATACGGCCATCGATTATACGGAGATCTCTGTTATCCGGACAATGGGCTTATCAGTCATTACGTGTAATTGATACACCTTTATCAGAAGTGTACACAGAAACACGCTGGTTATCAGGGACAGTAATTTAAGTGTCACATGTGGGAGGTCTGCTGCAATTTGTGCATGGTCTTTGGGTTGTTTATACAACAACTTATGGCATGTATACCTCCCCTCATATACTGTGTTTGTACATAATCTCTCTTATCCGGCCATATCACTTATCCGGATGGCTGCTGGTCCCAACATAACCGGTTAATGGAGTTCGAACTGTACATGTACATTTCACATCGATAAATCAGTCTGCAAACATTTCGACAATAACATAGATCGATCATTCACTGTAAATTACTGTCATGTCAAAAGTTAATGTGCATTTGTAAACACACAATGCTCTCATGACGAAGTTTTTAAATAAGGCGAAAACATTGCGAGCTAGGAAAGCCTATATTGTGCAGTATTTACATTATGTCTGCGACTCTATTATTGTACATCTTGTATAATTAGGCCTATATTGTTGAAAAACAACAACCTCAATTTGAGGTCGCTCCAAGTCTTCGATATGAATCCACAAGTACGGTCTGTGAGAAATAGTCCTGATCCGTATGTCTCTTAGGGCGGGCGAAATTTTCGCGGCTAAAAATTGTTTACGGCCAAATTCGCGGCCAATAAATCAGCAGCCGAAAAGTCGCTCGGGGGGGGGGGGGAGAATTTTCGCGGCCAAAAATTTGTCACGGCCAAATTTGAAACAAATAATAGGGGGACGGCCGCTCCCCTGCCCACCTTCCTGTGGCGCCGCTCCTGTCCAATACAGATTTTTCTTCTTTATAATGAAATTTGATTAGGCTATATCAGTGTTATTTATAACGAGAGTGCACTGTAGTACACAATAAAGAAGCTGCGAGAATTAATTGCTATTCTACAGTAGAATACTGTCTTTTTATAGCATTAGAATGTATCCTCAGTGTTTTAGAGTAAAAGTCGTTAGTAAAAAATATTGCTGTAAAACTTATTCTAATATTCCGTAAAAATTACGGTAATGTACATTGAGTCACTGCAAACGGTGCACCATAATTTATATAATGAACAGGTAAACCATGCACTTCAAATTGGCTACACTTGCAGAATTTATTGCAATCACGGTGCTGTCACCAATACAATAGCTGACAATAGCTGACCTGAACAAGGTCGCTGCTTGAACATGATAATGTAATGATCTAGTGTTAACAACAAAATAAACCCTTCAGAATGACTGATGCTTCCGTGTACCAGCATTCTCACATTGTAAACTTCTACAGAAGGTTATTACAAACGAGTGAATACTATAACAATCAGTGCCAGACACTAAGATTCGCTTCATTTGTTATTCACCCCAGAACCAGCGTGGGAACTAATCCATAATCCAGTGAAGCATTTTATACTGTTTTATTGATAAATATTGTCACTACATTATTCATCTTTGTAGCTAAATGTTACGGGTCACATACAGAGCGGCACAAGCATTTTGGCAAGAAAGGTATAGTGATGAGTTAATGATTAATAGTGAGAGTAAATCAATTCAATTTTGGAGATGGTATTTATTGACTTCAAAAAAAAAATAAACAGCAAGTAGAACATTTCAGACACACCCACCTGGAAATCTCTGATAAGACAGAAATTGAGAAATAATAGTCTCAGTTTGGCATTATCAGTTATAAGATATGCCGTATATGCGACCAGATGAATGATATAAAACAGAGTGTCCAGTTTACGAGGTATACTTATTCGTACGAGGGACAGAAGGCATTACATACAAATACAGCAAGAATAGCTATGTTTATTTTCTGCAGAGATATAAACTATAATATATTTCTAAACCCATCGGCTATATACCGAGGCGAATGAAGAGACTAATATTATCTTAAACACCTCTAATGTACACACTTCAGAAGAGCTACACACAATACGCAATAATGCACAAATCTATCTCCACTCTATTTGAAACTAAGTTATCTACATGGGCAAAGTCCGACGTCGGCTAATATATACCGAGGCATTATAAATACACGATAATAATATTACTATGATTTGGTTACTCATGAAAAGTAAACATAATATCAAACGGACAAAAATGTGGTCTTATTTGCAATGTAAGACACGCGATTTAGTTATTTCCGTTATACATGTTTCGTGGAGCAATATTTAGGTCTGCGTAGACGTGGTGTGTTTGACAACGACGTAATTCTTTGAATTATGATCGGACAAACGGATGATGTCCGTTATGCCACATTAATAAATAAATGCTTTGGAATATTTTCTTTTTCAGTTTATACGTGTCTTTGGGTATAAACTGTCAGACAATACTATCATTATTATTACCAAATGTATAATCTATTCCAATAAATACAAATAATGAAAAGTGTTGTATCGTGAGTTAATTTTAGAATTCTAATATAATTATCATATAAACTATATATAAAGAATACAATAATGTAGATTAATGATTTAATATCATACACTCTGAAAATGGAAATGTTATTTCAACAGTTAAAAGGGCTGAGTGACCATACTTTTCAACACTTTCTAGATGTTATATCCAACCTTTTATCCAGCTGGAGTGTCAGATCCACCAGGCTGAAGGTTAAAAACAACATGCAGAAGTGTGCCCACTCCTCGACCCTTTTAATTGTTGGGATACCAATTCAGTTTTTAGAGTGTATGTATCCATAAAATGCACATTAAATCGAAATCACCCCCAAATATTTTGCGCAGATGTATTTCGACTAAACTACATTAAATATAACAACTTTCAGTTCATATTTCGTTACCTAAATAATCTTTGTCAGGTGTATTGATAATCATTTGCATATGATTCATTATGCGTGTTTTATGAGTGCGCAAACACCATTATTTTTTTCTACAATGAACTAACAAAATTGCATTTTCAACTACGATATTGTAAAATTGGAAAAACGTAATCGTCCTTTAAAAATCTATAACTCATCATGCAGACTGCAGTGTTTTACCATTTCACGATATTCTATTATTGTTACGTAACTAATCCGACTAATAGCATTCCATCACAGCAGTAAACACAATACTTAGTGTCACTACTTGACATTCTCGCACACACACACACACACACACACACACACACACACACACACACACACACACACACACACACACACATACACATAAATAAACAAACACATAGACACCAATACAAACACATACATCCACTTAAAAATATATACTCGTATACACACAAAAATCATGGTTTAATCACAGCTGTTCATGGCACAAGTATTGCAGTACATTTGTTTCCAGTAATTGTGATCACCATTTAGCGAGGTCATTGCACAAATGAGAGGTATTTGTCAAAAGGGAATGTGTGTGTGTGTAATATTTGAGCAACACACAACACAACAAAAAAGGTCATTTCTTGTACAACATAACATACACCATTTCTTGCAGTTAAAACGACTTTTCATTGATGTATCTTGGCAATATTATTAATTATTGTTAGTAAGAATGTAAACCAATCTCGGTTTGCTGGTACATTTAGTACAAATTCTACCATCACCACCATCACCAATATCAACACCAAGACCACTACATGACTACTATTAGTAGGCTAATTCCTCTACTATACTACCACTACTACTTTTATTACGACTATTACCCTACTACTACTACTACTTCTACCACTGCTACTACTACTACTACTACTACTACTACTACTACTACTACTACTACTACTACTACTACTACTATTACTACTACAGTACTACTATTACGACTATACTGCTATTACTACTAA
>JZLH01S0052059.1:0-5000 GCA_001188425.1 Eucidaris tribuloides | reverse complement strand
AAAAAACAAGTTGCTTGAAATGCACTCGAAACACTGTACATTGTCCTCAAGTTTTACGACAGGGAGAAAGTCTATAATATCGTTACTTTTATAATAATCGTGATAAAAATACTAGATCAGTATCTCGGAACCTCAGACTGTATACAATCGAAATATACATGTATCCAAACGACAAGAAGTCGTCGTGCACAGAGCGTTAATATTCTGTGACATTTACATCTCTATAAAGCTTACTCCAACGCTTTTAGTCCAGAATCCTCTCGAGAGCAAATTAAGCCAATTTAAGACGACAGATGGACGAAAATAAAATCCCAGACAGATAAACAACCAGGCAAAAGAAAACGAATTCATTATGTATGCACACGCTAACATGTTACAAGCGCAATTATGAGCAAGCAACTCCAAGAGTACGTTCTCTTGTAAATCATAAAAATGATGGAAATGGCGGGAAGATAAAATTGATATAAGTCGGACAGTCACGTGCACACCGTCTGGGATTTGTGAAGGGAGATATATACGGCGTGATTATTTCGGTCACATTAAAAGATGGAATACTTTTCAGAAACAACGACAATGACTAAATACAGTTTGCACGGAAAATATGGGATAAGTAATGGATTGCATACACAATTACTATTGCAAATCTGTAGGAGTATATGAGTCATGTTCTTCGATCACCCCAAATACCCCCCCCCGCACTCGATCACCCCTATAATTATACATTTCTTCAAATGTAAATATTTAACTTCTAACAGCCAAAAACGATCATCTAAATTCATACACGGTACTAGAGATCAATGGACATAATGTGAAGCCAAATGGCATTCACTAATGAACTTTGACAAATTTGTAGTTGAATAAGTTCCAAAGCCTTATAAAACTAAGATACAAGACTAAAATTTTTAAAACAATAAAACGGAGTTCAAAGCTATACAGTATCAATGTCCCCCCCCCCCACTGCTTTTTACCCGACACGTACAGTATACACATACATTAATGGTTGTAGCATGCTTCAGTGCAAATGTTCTGCCACGTGACATTAAAATTATAGACAGACACGACAGTATCGTTCATTTATGCAAACAATATTCTCAGGTATTGATAATGACGTAAATGTATGAAATAATAATGTGCCCTTTTCATTTTGTGACGACAAAGTACTAGTATTATTCCCTTCGGTAAATGACGTGATTGGGGTGGTCCTCAACTTTAAATGAAACTATTCTAGAATCAAGTAAACTGTACAAGGATTCTACTGGGAAAATTTTGTAGTCAAAAGTTGACTCATTAATCTAAAGTTACTTCCATCAGTATGCCCAAATCTATTGTGTAGCTCTGGGCTCATGGCATCTAATTCTATCAGACCCCGAGAGAAACACAATGTTAGTATGTTCATTCAAGATAAATCTTTCCAGCCAGGAGATGTACTCCAGCTGGTGCATCCATTGTATATCTTTCAACCAGTTTGGTTTGAGAGGCATTTTTTTTTATTTCTCTCATCGTGTCACTGCCCTTTAATTGTATCATACAGTTTACATTTTTCATCAATCATTTTAACTAACGCCATCAGCACACCAAGTTTTTTTATTTTTTTTTAAATTTAATTTGTTATAATAAAAACAGAATCAGTACACCAAGTTAATAGCAACAGATACATATCCACTTTGAAGCACAAATTTTAGTTACTGAGTTCATCTTGGGGTCGACGCATCAGCCTTCACGTACTGTGCACACCTACAATGTTCGATTGAAAGAGGTCAACCAAAACATTTTCGGGAAAATTTCATCTATTGTATCAGTCTTCGGTGGCGGAAAATATTAATAAATGCAGCCACGCTTGAGGAAACAAACCATATGACTGTTGAGATAGTAGAAACAGATATTTACTAGAGTAACAAACTGAAACAGTGATTTGTTGATACTGTTCAAACTGCATGTATGTTGCAGCAAGTCACAAAATAGGGTGAGAATACATAAGGACTAAGGATATTATGATTTTACCTCTATTACATTATAAAAACCATGTTTAGCGAGCGAACACTTTTCTAAACACATTCTTGCTATCTATTTGTAAACGTGTTCAGAGGTCAAACGTCGTGTGTCAAATCACTAAACATCGTTGTCCAATTTCTAAACATCACTGAGTGTCAATAATCTAAACATAAATTTTCTAATATTTGCTGCCACTTTTTAAACACACTTTTTTTACAGAATGGCAGTGTAAACGTGATAGGTCGTTTGTTCATGTTTATAAGCAAATTGTAGGGCACATTTAGTAATATCGCAGTGAAGTTAATGTTTAACATGTGTTTGAGCCTCACCCACGTAAACATGAAACGCTGTATAATTATGTTGAGAATCTCAACTTCATTCACTTGAAGTCACGTGTTCCGTGATTTTGTTCGCGCTCGTCTGATTTGTTTTGGACGTTAAAATGAAACATCCGTGCCCTCAGAAGACCCCGGTCTGTAGTAAAATCCAGGTTAAGACCGACTAAAATGAGCCATAGGCGTATACTGTATACAGTTTCAAGTCATATTATCCCTGCAGCCGAAAGCTGATTACACTACAAAGGATCTCCGAGACCTAGTTACGGCGAGGATGCACACGTGTTTTTGTTCTGATTGGATGTAGGATGCACGGCTCTTTGATTTCTGGGGTAGGATTTGCTCCATTAAGTAGCTATTACTGTCGTATTCTGTTCGCGAGATGTGTAGTATTCATTTTAAAAAGCACACAAAAATAACGCGCATGTCAGGCATGATGTCTCTTTTGGTATTTAAGTTTAAATATAATATTTTGACAACATTTTGTAATACTACCTCGCATCTTATTGACACATATACGTCATCATTTTCAATGTGCATGAGTTGTTGTTTTTCTCGTCAGAGTCTACAAGCATTGAACATTCTACCTATTCCGTTTGATAACTACAGGGTCATGTTTCCGTCGTTATATCCATATTTCTTTAAAAAGAGGCAAAGAAATTGGAAACAAAATATTTCTACTCAAAAACACACCATTACATTATCCATAATAGGCCTATGTACATTCTGATATGACTTTCACTATAACTGTCCCACAATAATATCCGATAATCTGTATTTAATCCGTTAATTTTTGTACAGTTTATTTCAAACTTATTTGGTCAAGACTCAATATTTTCAGAAATAATGATTTTTAAGTAATCACTGTTCCTCACTCCATTTATTCCAAGTGAATTTAGAGTTAGAACGCACTTTCGTATAAAATTAAACCTTGTGGCCATTTTAATATAATGCTATTGTTCACATAATCGGATTAAAAATGCACAATTTCCTTCTTCGCCATCAGCTAGGCTTTAATTCTTTTTCGCTTCCAGATATATTTTATGAGCAACAAAGCAAGTGAACTACACTTACTTTCAAACCGTATGACATGGTTGGTTGACAACATAACTAGCTGTAACAATGCATGGGTCAATTTACCCAGAAATTTACAAATAGGTATAACATTGAAGATGAAGTTTTCAGTTTAAGTTAGTGAAATCATCACAGTGCAGTTGACGTCACTGTATAAAATAGAACAAAATAATTGTTTCATATACAGCACAAACGAAAATTACGACTGCCAAGTTAAAACAAACCGTAACAAGTAGACCCGTACTTAAACAGAAGAAGAACTATAAGATGTGTTATCTAAATCAGAGGGTATAGGAAAGGCAGTTTGTTTCAAACTACGGTACAGTACATGTATTTATATCACCCACTTCTTTTTAGATTTATATTGATTAGATTTATCATAAAGTTTGTATGTGGGGATGTTACAAAGACAAAATATTCATACTATTTGTTCTACTTCAACGGAGTAGTGAACCATTTTCAACTTAATAACAGGCGGGTCTCCATGCTTTCATGGTCTCAGCTAGCCTAAAACTCTGTTGTGAACACAGATAAATAATGAAACTCACACTGATAAATCAGTTTGAAAGTTGGAGGGAGATAGAAAGGATGCATGACAGGTAGAGGGTCAGAACTCATGACGGATGTTGATGGAGATGTGTCGACAAGCAAGAAGAATACATTAAAGAGGTGGATGGTGTTACAGAAGCTGATGAGTGAAGTAGATAGAACGGGAAAGGGTGACTATTGCGGAGTAAGTAGATCAGGATGTGAGGTGGATAAGTGTGAGAATGGAGTGGATAAAGCTATGAAGGGTTTCGGAGAGGGACAATGTAGTTAATTGGTGTAAGGCCAATCTGCCTGGATGCGCAGCAGCAGAAGCTCTTTACCACATCGATATATAAAATCTTGCAATGTGAGAGGAGGCCTGAAGGTTGGATAAGGATAAGGATTGTGCATAGAGCTGTAGTAATGGCGCAGTGTGGTTGGTTACAAAGATCGGATGAATTGAGTGTGGTTGACTTCAAATGCTTTGAGTCAAAGTTCCGAAGTGATAAAGAAAGTGGAAGAGAGGTAAAATAGATTTTATACGCATGTTGGAGCGGATAAAGACGAGTGGAGCTGGAGCCATTTGTGACGGAAAGGTTAGCTGTATGAATAATCAAAACAATTACTTTTCTCCCTGTTGTAAAGAGTTAGATGACTATGAAAATTCTGGTGCAATGTCAGTGGGATGTCGAAAGCAAAACTTATTTTGCAATGTAGGCATATTGACAAAATAAAAGAACCACGACAAAATAAAAGAACCACGATACAAATTTAACGTGTTTTGCAATGGGAGAGGAGGCCTGAAGGATGGAAATGAAGTGTACAGGCACCGATTTTAAGAATAAGGATTGTGCCTACAGAGCTGCAGTAAATAAAGATTCATATATAGAGCAGTGTGGTTACGAGGATGATAACAGTATGATAATAGTTTAGGAGGTTGTAACCATGGCATCCACAAAATGTCTTCCAGAGGTTTCTTTACAATTCTTTACTGAATGTGATTGGGAGATTAGAAAGATATACATCATGAGGAAAGCACAGGTATACGATTTGGAGACAAAGGGGGGAGCC
>JZLH01S0052055.1:16705-28198 GCA_001188425.1 Eucidaris tribuloides | reverse complement strand
GAGAATTGTAAACATTTTGGGGGAAAGGGCATCTCAAAAATGAAAATGCATTGTATTTACCTTTTTTCAAAATATTGAAACTTTTTACAAGAACTAGCATGATTTTCTTTCTACAGTGTATATCTTGTCCATGAATTCTTATATGTCTTGCACCTGTGCCTTCCCCCTAGTATAGATATGTTTATTACCCATTCAGTTTTAAATAAAGATATACTAGCATACATAATTGGGTGTCATTACTCATTAGCCAAAATTGTTTATGGTACTTGTTATTCAGCATGACTTCTTTGGCACCTTCCAAGTATTTTAAATTAAGAAACATTTTTTTCTCCACTTTTCTTTAATATGATACAGGAACAGACCAAACGGTACATCCAGCAAGTAAATTTGTCCAATCAGATGTGTTCTTACCGGAAGGAATGAGGCCTGTGCCAGGAACGTTTGGTAAGGGTTTGTCAAGTGCCGATGTCGTTGGACAGCCTAGGTATACTTTTCAGCCAGTGGCTCATCCTCCGCCTGTCAATCCAGGTGCTCTTCCTGTTGTAGCACCAAAATTACAGCCAGGAATATTCAATGGGATCAAAGGACCTCTGCCACCCAGGCAACTGACAATCATTAGCAATGCCAGTCAGCATACTCGTTCCAAGTCAGATTCCAGTTTTGGATATGAAGAAGGTACAAAACGGACCACTCTTCAAGATTTCAAGGCGACAAGACCCAATAGTTTTGGAACTGGAATGGACATTTCTGAGAACAAAATGAGAAGAAGCCCTCCAGTAGCAAGGTTGAGGAGAGACAACTTTTCCCAGAATGGGACAGAACATGACACCTTTTCTATTGATGGTATGAGTTCAGATGATGATTATGAAGTGCGTGGACCACCGGACACTCCCCCTCAAGCTCGTGCCATGAATTTCAAGGGTGCTTCAAATCAAAACACATCAGAATCTTACCGGGCAGCAGGAGCTCGCAGAAGATTTGACGTAAGTGATCATTTCCAACAGGAGTTACCTGAAGGTGCTGTGAAATTACCGTTTGCTGGAAAGCCATCACCTGTACATGGAGCAGCAATACCCAAATCATACATTCAAGTACAACAGTGCACAAGTGATAATGTCAACACCCAGCAAGACATGCTACTGCCAACTTCAGTAGAATGGAGCACACTCCAACTGAGGGATGGAGGCATACGCTCACCGACCCTGGAAGACATGAACCCTTATAGCACTTCAATGGCTGTGGCAGATCAGAGCATGGAAACCCGGGAGTGCCCTGTCTGCAATATGCTGTTTTCAGGGTCAGAACCTGCAGGGGCCATCTATGACCATGTCCAGTCACACTTCGACAAAGATTCCCCTGACATGAGGGTCCGCAGTCGTGCAACACCCAGACGTAGCAAAGATGGTGCGGACAATCCTATGACCACTCACAATGTCAAGGCAGAGGATGTCCTGGCTAAGAAAGACATGATAGTAGACAGACAGTGCCCTGTATGTCTTCAAACATTTCCTTCAAATGTTCCTATGGTTAATGTTTATAGTCATATCAATCTTCATTTTGACCCGGAAGAATTTGAGGTGATCAACGATTCCTAGAGAAAGTAAATGGATTGCGTACCTGTTGAAGAAGTGTTTACTTATGTGAAACATACTTGTAAAGTGTTACATGGTTGTTTGAGTATACAGAACTATTCAATGTCATCTGAAGCAATGTGATGGAAATATGACCAAGGATTGTGTTACATGTAGAAAAGGGACAAAGGGAAAGTAGTCTCAACCCTTGTATCATTTTAGTTAGAAGTTCTTTATTATAACACAAGTTTAGTTACATTTGAATTATAACATCTACTCTCATTTGTAATTGTCTTTTAAATTATTCTGTAATTTATTATGGTCATAAGTTTACTATTATGGGATATACTTTTTTCAGAATATTTGTGAAAGCATGATTTTACTAACTGCAGGGTAAAAAAATCTTAACTTTACAATATAAAGCAATCTATTTAGTACTCTTTGGACTGTTATTTTAATCATACAGTGCACTGTCGTCAGGGGCGAGACCAGTATGAATTCGTAGGGAGGGCAAAAACTAATTTTTTTTTTTTTTTTGGGGGGGGGGGATATACCAAAGAACGACATTTCATTAATTATATGTATGCTGTGAAAGCCACATGAGTTTTTGTGTTTGAAATTTGTGGGGGGGGGGTGATATTGTCATAAAGAAAAATTTGTAGGGTCCAAAAAACTTCTTTATGAGAAGTACATTGTAGTTTATGTATGAGTATCCGTATTTGTAAGTACACATAATAAAAGTGAGAAAAATATTGATGAATCAATTTCAATAAAGTTCAATAAACTAACCTTAGGTACAGTACACTAAAACATGACATAACATAACATAACATAACATGTATTTTGTTACATATATTCATATACTGTATATTTTGATTTTTTTAACCCTAATCAGGCTGGGCTTTTTTGGCTATTGCTATATCTGGGGGGGGGGGTGGGGGCTGATTCCGGCCAACCCCCCCCCCCCCCGAGATCTCTGGCAATCGATCGCGCGATCGCGTCCGAAAAATCGGCACGCAATTACCATCACTGTAATCTACAGACAGTCTAGTTAATTAATAGTTAATTATTTCATATTAAATATTATGCTAATTTATGCCATATAAAATCATAATTAAGCTAGTAAATTCACTAATTAATGTCTCAAAAATGCTATTTGGGGGTCTGGACACCTTCTTTTAGCATTTCTTAGCAACGTTATACTTGAAAACAAATTCCGAATCAAAATTGTTTCCCTATGTATTTATTTGTTTTTTTTCAAATTTGTTCTGTATTCTTTCGTTTTTCAACTGTTTGTTTTCTATTCTTTTTCGATGACATTTGTCCGGGACACTTTTGCGATCATAAACGGCACAAAATTAAACTTTAATTTCAATCAATAAAAGTAAAAAAAATAAATCATTCATTTATGAATTTCTGAGCTGAAAACCTTATGTATTGAAATTGTACACAAATCGTTTTTGAGCGATTTTTGGGGTGACATGCAAGTACAAAATGTTATGTAACTTGGGAACCGCGTACCCGGACGTCACAAATTTGGTCTCAAAAGATGCGCGACCTTCGAGAGAATAAAGTCTTGAAACGCCGTGGCAACTGCTTCGCGCGTCGCAGACATATTGTGCGAACGTCGTAGGGGGGGCGATCGCCCCCCCCCCCAGCCTTTTTAGGGTTAAACATAACTTCGCTTCTACTTTGGTCTACATTCATAATCAAAAACATAATTAAAATCTAAAAAACTGCCATTACTAATGAGCCATGTGTTGATATACCATATAGACCTAAGAATAAAAATTCCAGCACACATACCAAATGATATTGCTTAGAAACCAAAACACATACATGTACATGTACATGTACATGTATGTGTATCTAATATTCAAGAATTACATGTATAGCAAATGATTACTGATACAGTACATTCTTCAATTACGGTTTTATGTTATTATTTTAGAATATTTATTGAATCTGAAATAGTAAATTTATGTTTTTTAGTAGTACATATATGTTCATAATTCTATGTACAACGTAGGCTAAACTCTTCATATTTTTTGTGTTATCAGTCCTACCCCTTATCTTATATTGTCTTATTTGATATCCTCTTTATTATGCTTATCCTGTTTGAGACTGGAAACGAGAAATCTCGGGCTGGATCTTTCAAGACGTGTGCAATTTTGAAAGAAATTCGTCTCCAGTGGGTTAATTCAGTGATGGAAAAAATTGCTAGCATTTCAAAAAGTACATTTAAGTAACTGTTAGTCAGCATTTTGATTATTTGTGATAAGAGCTTTTCAACGATATTTAGACAGAGTGTCAAAGAATGTAAACACAAGTTTATAAATTCAAAATTTGAGGGACATTGTTAAACTTGCGTTGTTAATTTGACTATTAAATCTAGAAATAAAAATATGTAACTTAAAATATTGTGTGGAAGTAATGTCTTCATTTTTAGACTTGAATTATGTACTGGAAAAAACTGTTTCCACTTGCCTCATAACAATATGGTACATGTATGTGTAATTTACTTAGCAGTATCTAATGTGAACCTTACCAAAATAAAAAAAATATGTATGATTGCGGGCTGTCTTTTGCTTTTATCTGGCAACTTGTTCCAAATTTAGATTAAAACTTGAGGTCGGTAATATTAGTAGGTAATATTGTCTGCAAGATACCCAATTAAAGGGTATCAGCAAAATCGATATACATTTTTGTAAAAATGATAAACAAGTAAAAGTCGGAAGTGACTCGAAAACCTCTCGCTCATTTTTTTGGAAGGGGGACAGATTTCTGATAGGCCTCTTGGTTCTGATCCGTACATGTACCGGTAACTCTTCTATAGGGGTGGAGGAGGAAAAGGTTTTACTGAACTAAGTTCAGAAATTTCTGATGAGGTATAACTCATATAACCTTAACACCTTAATAACCCTTTGGATGCTATAATGTGAAATATAGTCGAAAATATCGGGGTTACCCCCCCCCCCCGAGATTTTTCATTAGTTGATTTAGAAAAAAACGAAAGACATTCAGAATCTTTCGAGAATGTGGCAGCTAGCATTCGAA
Organism: Eucidaris tribuloides; assembly: GCA_001188425.1. Classification (NCBI taxonomy): domain Eukaryota; kingdom Metazoa; phylum Echinodermata; class Echinoidea; order Cidaroida; family Cidaridae; genus Eucidaris; species Eucidaris tribuloides. The sequence continues at coordinate 23,570 of JZLH01S0052055.1, read as the reverse complement.
GTACCTGCATGATACATGTATATTTCTTTTACTAACGAATTAAGCAGCGTAGCCTGATCATTTCAATGCTAACATGCATTGGCATAAACATTTCTTTTACTACCCATTGCAAATGAACTTATGTGCAGCAGCATCTCCCAAATCAAAGCATGCATTAAAAAATCAAAGTCGTTAGATAAACTATATGTGCTGTTTATTTGATTGTAAAGGCGGGGATTGATCGTTATTTGCGTTCGGCTTGGGGGGGGGGGTAATTCGTATGCATTCAGATCAGAATCGATTATTTGTTGGTCCTTTATTTCTTTGACTATGCCTGCATTTCATTTCTTGGCCTGATGTCGACCCATGTGTTTCTATAGGAAGTCAAATAGACATGTTCAATGGCAAAAATTGCTCAAATCCTAAGAAGTCATGTTGACATCCTTTCACAAAATTTAGTGAAAGTGGAAGAATTGGCCAAATGTGGAAACAAATTTGGAGATCATAATACTAGTACACTGTACTGCAGGTGAACAAGTGAATACATGTATTTGTGGTATAAATATTATGTTTTTCATAACATGTACATGTGTCAGTTTACATAAAGATTTTTCTTCCTTTGGCACTACATGTACCCTCATTTTTCTGAAGCATTAACATTTTTTTTTGTAACGGTATATCCTGTATTCAGAAGAATTTGTATCTCATATAGTCCGGTGTTCTGAAAAATACGACTATAATGTTTCATACAAAGAAGTGATATTAATTTGCATTTTAACTTTTATATGTGGACCTATCCGTTGCTGTGTAATTATGTGACGTATTTATAATATCTTTAGCAGTACGTGGTATAGGGGTGTATCGTGTGTGTGTGTGGAGTGTGTGTGTGTGATGCTGTGTGTGTTGGTGTGTTGTGTGAAATGTGTGTGTGGATGTGATAGGTGTGTGTGTGTGTGTGTGTGGTGTGTTGTGTGTGCTGTGTGTGTGTGGTGGTATGTGGTGTGTGGTGTGTGATGATGTGTGTGCTGTGAGTGGTGTGTGTGTGTGTGTGTGTGTGTGTGTGTGTGTGTGTGTGTGTGTGTGTGTGCCTGTGTTGTGTGAATCGATGTTGAGTGTGTGTCCGATGTGTGTGTGTGGAGTTCGTTGTGTGTGTTATGTGGTGTGGTGTGTGTGTGTGCTGTGTGAGTGTTTGTGCCTGTGTGTGTGTGTGTATATACGTGCGTGTGTGTTTGCGTATCATGCTGTGTGGGTCTGTCTTGATGTGTGTAACATTGTGTGCGTATGCGAGAAGTAGAAAGAAACTGCCTTATAATTCATGGTTAAGTGTATAGATATTACTCCACGTTAAATCCAAACGTATCGTTATGTATGTTGGCATTTCTTTCATCATATTCCAAAATAATGGTTCAATTAATCTGCACAATGTAACTAAAGAGGATGTCCACACGAACAACATCGCATCGCATTATAGGAATCGATACACGTGTTAATGCACCGAAGTTTAAATTCAGCTAATGAGGTCGTGTAAAAGTTATTACTTGTAGTTTAAAAGTCCACGAGTTCTACACCGTTTTTTTCTTTGAAAATATTTACAGGCCTACATGTATGTCATGTCAAACGGTTATAACCCGGGAAAGGAGGGAGGAGGGGGGGGGAGGGGTACTCGCGTATTGGGTGTACGGGGATGTGCCACTGGGAAGGGTAACTTATTCAAGAAAAAAATCCTTAGACGTGGGTCCCCTTTTCATCAAAAAGACCTTTAGACATTGGTCCCATTTGTCAAATTTTTCAGACTTTCGGCGCGCTTTGCGCGCAAACATATGCTATTTTCAAGTTTTCGGCGCGCCAAAAATTTGTGAAACCTTTAGACATGGGTGCCTATTTACGACAATAGGACCCTTAGATGTGGGCATGGGTTCGGAGTTCTCAGTGGCACACCCCGTCCGACTATAATCTGAGTACCCCCCCCCCCGGAGGTTAGTACTTAATACAGGTACATGTATATTGTGTGAAGTGATACATTGTTTCTAAATAGGAGCTAAGAGTTGGCCTTCGCTGTAGCATGACTGAATTTTGAAACAGTAATCGTGTAGTCGCTGTGGTACGATTGAAGAAAACATTTTCATACAGGCACGAAAAGGAGATTATTATCAAATTGTTTTTGGATCTCGTGATATTGTGTTGATGATGATGTAGGCCCTATGATTTTAGAAATGATTTAGTGTTCCCTTATGAAAATACTTCGACATCAGGATATATAGTACATGTATTGGTACATTTCACAATGTCCTGAAATGTGGTACCGAATTGGTCAAGATGTGTTATTTCTTTTGCTGATCTCACTGACACTGTGATAGGTATTTCAACTTCCTCTCTGCCTGGGACCTATATGTTCATTTAGTTTTTGCTTGTTTAATATGATCGAGGAAGACTATTTCTGTTTCACGCAAATCGTGTTTCGATAACTCCATGTGTTTATGATTTTACATCTAGAGTAGATGAACAGTTCCGTTGTCAGAATAGTTTACAAAGTGGTGGAATTTGGAAAGTGTAGGGCCTACATTGGTGTTTACTGCCGCCCCCCCCCCCCCACGGACAAAAGGGCATAACTGACATTTTGGTGAGTGAGCAAAATGTATTTTGTTCAACACGTAAAGCCCTATTTAGTGTCATTTTAACAAGCGGATTATGAAACAAAGGGACACTTCTAATTAATATTTTTTTGTTCTTCATGTTTAACATGATGTACTGAGTCCCCTACACTATAACTAAATTCTGAAGCCCTTTTGTCATTGGGGGGGGGGGCAGTATAGCTGGTGATATTTACGAAGATGTTGTACATGTCATAGATTATATAAAATTAGTAGGAATGTAAACGATTTGTTACAAAGAAGTGGTATATTCAATTTGGATGCAATTTGAGAATCCTCATGGAACCTTAATGTGGTGGTGTGTTATAGGGTAGCGCTCGATCCCCAGGGATGGGGTACTTGCATTATTTTTCGACGAGGGCATGAGACCCAAGGCAACTTCACCCCCCCCCCCCAAAAAAAACTAATAATAATAGTAATAGTAATAATAAAAAATAGCCTGCCAAACAGAAAACCAAATCTTTAAAAAATGAACCCTTGTCTAAGGATTTTTCTTTGGGACAACGACCCATGTCAAAGGATTTTCTGTGAACGAGTAAGCCACTTCGGCGGCACATCCCCGTATAGCTATAATGTACGTGAGTACCCCCCCCCCTCCCCTCCCCTCCCCCGAGCTCTAACAGTAGGCCCTATACAGTAACAACAAGAATACACCAATTTTGCTCGTGATTTTTAGTGTGGTACTGATTGTGTTAAGGAGGAATGTGTTACGTGAGATTATTACGAGATTACAGAGTTAGACTCCCAAATGGACTTTTACGTAAAGCGAGTTTCTTCAGTTTTATGTATAAACGATGCATATTATGCGTGTGCTGTTATTTTGTATACATTTATGTATGCTTATTACATATTGTAGGTTGAATAGGCAGTGTTGCCATTCAAATTATGCACCCAGTTGTTGAGGAAAAGTCTGGATTAAGTTTAGTTACTTCATCATTGTACAATATTTAAAAGAAAATTGAAATATGCTTTTGATGATGCAGGCCTTTGCTCCTTGTTGTGATGTCAACTACATGTATATTGTTTGAACGATTTTGCAGTAGGTCTATAGGCCTACATGCAAAATGTTATGTTGTGATTCGATTCGAAAAAGATCCCAGCGCGTATACATCCACCAAGAATAACTAATTAGCCGTGAATACATTCCAGTTAACAAATCGACAAACGAACAAACACAAGAACCCAAAACATGTATAAACGTCAATGAAAACATAATTCACATCAAAGCTCGGTGATATTATTGGAAGAAATAAAAACTGCCTTTAGAACCAAACTGGTTGAAAGATATACCAAATACATGTATACACCAGCTGGAGTGGATCTCCTGGCTGGAAGGATTTGTCTTGAGTTTGTTTACTTAAGGTGAATCAAGCATGAACACGCCAGCAGTTTAATTTTGACAGGGCTCGAGAGAATTAAACCCCATAGAAAGCTACACTACAGATTTGTCTGCTACAAGGCATACTCGTGGAAGTTATTTTAAAATGAGTCAACTTTTGACTACAACATTTTCACAGTAGAATCCCTGCATAGTTTACTTGATTCTAGAATATTTTTTATCCCAAGTTTAGTTGAGGACTACCCCCAATCATGTCATATACCTTTAAGAAATGGTATCACTAAACTCAATTTGATCATCGTAGGACTTTTATTTTGCAAGCTGAATTTATGGACATTTATTTATTTTGTTTATATATCTTATTTATTTATTTATTTATTTATTTCCAGGGTTGTTTCATTAGTTATTCAACCGCTTTGCATAAGAACTCTAGAGAGTCTCACCCGGATTATACTCCTGCAGTATTTACTGTTTGGATGAATGATCACATCTTCTGATTAGGCCCTATAATTGGAAGTGAAATTGTGTGTGTGTGTGTGTGTGTGTGTGTGTGTGTGTGTGTGTGTGTGTGTGTGTGTGTGTGTGTGTGTGTGTGTGTGTGTGTGTGTGTGTGTGTGTGTGTGTGTGTGTGTGTGTGTGTGTGTGTGTGTGTGTGTGTGTGTGTGTGTGTGTGCGTGCGTGCGTGCGTGTGTGTGCGTGTGCGTGTGCGTGTGCGTGTGTGTGTGTGTGTGTTCTGTGTGATTGTATTTGTATGTGATTGTGTGGTTGGGGGACGGGGTAGAGGGGCGAGACAGGGGCATCGATCCATTTTTCGGATGGGGAGCAAAAGTAAGAAAGTCAAAATTCTGAGCTCACTATGCCCGCAAATTGTTACATAAGATTTTGCGCGACATTTTGTAGTATTTTATGTTGAATTCAGTGCTTTCATAGTGTCTTGCACTGCTATTTAAACATATTCTTTCTCTGTGTTTTGTGAAATTTAGGCCAATTTAATTTTTTTTTTTGGGGGGGGGGCCGGCAAAATAATAGGTTCCCCTTTTCCGACGGTGGCGTCGTCAATAAACACTTAACCAAGATTATTATTCTTATTTGTTTATTTATTTGTTTATTTTTTTTTGGGGGGGGGCATAATTTTGAAAGTATAAACCCTTATTCCTTGGAACTTGGATATAAGGGTTATAAAGTATCACTTATCATTTAAGTAGAATTTCAGGTCACAAGATCCTGGTCAAATGTCATTCAGGTCCTCATACTTTGACTATGTTGAGAGTCAACATCAAAAACTTAACCTAGGCTTAGTTCTGTTTGTAGTATCTTACATGCTTGGAAGGGGCTTCCAAACTTCAACTGGTACACAGAATTTGAACGTCTATCAATGCCAATTCATGCAAATTTATTCAGAATCACTAAAAATGCTCTTTTTTCTTTATTTCTTGGCAGATTTTTATTCTGTTTGTTCATCTTATAAGTCATGGTATGGGCTTTCAAACTTCAAGACAGAAATTGGAAGTTCATTAATTATACTAATTTATGTAAATTTATTCAACCTCATTGAAAAAGGCTACTATTGCTCTATTTCTAGGCAGATTTCGATTCTGTTTGTTTTATCTGATGGGGCTTGGTAGGGGCTTCCAAACTTCAACACGTTTTATGCTAATTTATACAAATTATTCTAAATCACTAAATATGCTACTTTCCCTCTATTTCTTGGCATATTTTGATTCTGTTTGTTTTATCTGATAGGGCTTGGTAAGGGCTTCAAAAAAATTACACAGAATTTTGAAAGTCATTAATCATTAAAATCATGCAAATTTATTCAAAATCAATGTAAAAAGCCAGGGCCACCTTTTTTCGGCGGCCCCTGATTCTTATTGCTCAGTCTCATAAAGCCAGGTCAGGGGGTCCAACTTTTACATAAATGTATAATTTTGCAAGTCATTAATTATGTTAATATATGCAAAAAAACAAAATCAATGAAAAATTACAAAAAAAACCCCTGAAATGGCATAATTTTCAAATGCTTTCTGTCTAAAATCGCGAGACTAGTACAGAAGAGACATTATATTACGCATTGCGTATTTTTTTTTCTTTTTTTAAGGGGGAGGAGGCCACCTTGCTCCTACACACTAAGAAATTAGGGAATAATTGGGGTGTAGAAATTGATACAATAGCAACACCCTAGAAATTCTACACCTTTAGGGGTGTAGAATTACAATATGACCCCAAAGGATGTAATATTACACCCCATAGGGTGTAAAAGTGTAGGAATTACACCCTATAGGGTGTAAAAGTACTCCTTATAGGGTTTAAATTACACCCTATAGGAGTTAATTTACACCCTATAGGGTGTTGCTATTGTATCAAGTTTTACACCCCAATTACTCCTTTATTTCTTGGTGTGTATAAGCCCCATCTGAATACGCCAGTGTGGTAAAGGCCCTATTATGTGTAAATTGGGAAGGGTGCAGGTTTGTGTTTTTTTTCTAACCTTGTGAGTTTGGTTAAAGGTGAAGTGAAAATAGAAAGTAGAACATTGACTACCAACTGAGACGTTTGATAGACGTTTGTACGTGTAAATATAATGATTTTTTGTAGATTCAATCAAGCAAGAACATTAATTTTACCGTTTGCAATAATGGAAAAAATGTGTTCTACGACACACAAACACACACACACATACGCAGAAACACACACTCCCACACACACGCACACACATACACACACACACACACACACACACACACACACACACACACACACACACACACACACACACACACACACACACACACACACACACACACACACACACACACACACACACACACACACACACACACACACACACACACACACACACACACANACACACACACACACACACACACACACACAC
>JZLH01S0052033.1:2099-13490 GCA_001188425.1 Eucidaris tribuloides | reverse complement strand
ATTTAACTATGCCATTTAACGTTGCGAGGTCTCTTATAATCACGATCTCTATTGATTATGTTATATGCGAAAACTAACAACAATATGAAAAGAAATCATAAACAAATTGTTCTTCCTTCTCATGCGGCATAGATTACTCAAATGCACCCACCCACCTGGCAGGCCAACAATAAAATATTGACTTTTTCCCATCTCCTATTGGCGACTCTCTCTAGTGGACTTTTGAGTAGGGAGGGTAAAAACGCAATTCATTTATTTTGTATTATTACAATTATTTGTGATATCGTACATTTGTATTTGTCATCTATGTCATTATGCTGAAATGCAGAAATTAAAATCTGTTCATTCCATGGGCGTAAATCCGGTCCGACGAGTGGGGGGATGATCGATGAAATTCCAAATTTTTTGGGACATCCCCAAATCAAGGGCTATTTCTTGAAAATGGGACACCTACAACGCGTAAAATATACCTCTAAACATTGGCATATAGCTTTTATTGCGATTACATTTTAGACCCTTCATGTAATGTGTTTCTCTACCTTTTGCTGTGGTAAAAAAAAGCAGTGAACCATATACATGTAGCTTTAAATTTTGCAGTTGGGTTTTCATGGTCTATATCAATGTGCGAACGGTGAAGCGAGCGAGAAAATTTTTAGGACCTATGAGACTGCACGGTGTCCAATAACATCTTATAAAAGGGGGAAACTGTTCTTGAAATGTCTCAGAATCAGAGACTGAAAAGACCTTTAAACATAATATATCAAATATTGATGCGAGCGAGAGTAGCGAGCGAGCCTTAGAAATTAAAATAAGTCGCTCTAAGTCGTTTCAAATTCGGGGCACAAATTAAAGAGGAAAAAGGGGGCATTTTAAGAACCAAAAGGCGGTAGCGGGAGTTAAATTAGAACGGGTGCCTATAAACGGTGAAGAAAAAGGCCATTTTCACATGCGAGGCTTATCACAGGTGGAAAATTTGACAATTGTTTTTATCTGAAAAGAAAATGATTATGGAAATAAAAGGGGGCACTCATTCTAAGGGATTATTTTGATACAAATGATTCAAAAGTGCAATTGTCAAAAAGAAAGATTGTAGAAGGAAATGATTTTAGGGATTTTATGAGAAGTAAAGTGGATACCAATTCCTGGAATACTGGGAACACTATCCCCCCTCACACACACACACACACACACACACACACACACACACACACACACACACACACACACACACACACACACACACACACACACACACACACACACACACACACACACACTACTACACACACACTACACACTACACACACACACACACACACACACACACACACACACGCACACACACACACACGCAAACATGCACACACCCATACACACAAGCACGCAAACATACACACACACATGTATATATATTATACATTTAAAAAATAGAGTTTTTTTTTTTAATTCTGAGCAAAAAATTACCATATATGTATAAAATCAAAAACATCGGTATACTCAAATGACAATATCTTTAGCATTTTAAATGTTTATGATAATTTAATAAACACAAAAATTTTAATTGAAAAGTGAGGGTATATTTGTATTGATTATCCTCCCTTCGCGAAAAAAGTGGTGGATATATCCCCCAATCCCCCTCCTCCCCAATATACTATAGTGTACTTTAATTCGAGCAGTTGAGATTGCTGGTCTCTGTTTGCCAGTATAACAATTCACTCTAAAACCAACGTTTTGAATAAGTATATTTTAAAGGTCGGAGGAGCTACACATTTTCAAAATGATTAATTATAAATACACTATCATGCAGTGGAGACTACCTTTAAAACTAAGCAATACGCAGAAATTTTCTGCGGCCGAAACGTTCAAATTATTGAGGGAAAGTGCAAGCGAGGGAGCGAAGCGACCGATCGCGAGCTTTTGTTTTTTTTAGAATTTAAGTTGAACGATTTTAAGCATATTAAAGGCATTTCAGGGGAAATTCTCAATATATTGCAATTTTATCAATGATTAATTAATAAAAATATATTGTTTTCCTCAAAAAGTGGGAAAGGGATGATTGTACTAGCCACCCCCCCCCTCATCGAAAGTGTGTGTGTGTGTGCGGGGGGGGGGATTTACGCCAGTGGTTCAACCCCCAAAAAGTTGGGACCTTCTTCTTTCTAAGGTTATTACAAATCAAGTATTTAACCAAAATCGTGGCATGACTTAATAAAGTATCATCCTTTATATTTCAACTAAAACCAAGTAATACGTCTGTCCAGTGCAAATTAAGTATTCCAAAAAACTCAAATGAAAGCAAAATTGTGGAGCTTGATTTAAAAATCGGGTAAACTCTAAAATCTGACCTACAGTAGTGTTTAAATGGCAAATAAACATCCTAGAGTATATAAATGTTTGGAAAGTTATGCTGCCGCTGGCAGTATGTAAAAATATTACGTGTGACTTATTACTGAGGTGGAGTTTAAAGAAGTCAAAATTTCTAACACAGTATTCTATGGGAGATAATGGACAGGTGTATCCGGCCAAACTGAGTGTTCATATATTTTCACTTTTTTTTAAAGCACTGAATAATGATTTTGTGGGACAATTTTTTAGAGATTAATTTTTGGACCATATCAAAGACACCTAGAGCATCGAGGATTATGTAGTTAACACTTCTTGTTCATGTTTGACTAGTGTCTTTAAACTTACCGATTTGGTTACGCAGGTCTATCTGAGAATGAAAACATCTGGTTAATGTTTGCAGCTGAGCCTGGTGATGTAGAGAACAATGGCTTAACCTTTAACTTTTAGTTAAAATAATATAGCTTTGCTAGAGTATGTTTTGTTTTAGGATTATTATTTTTTATTTCATCTACATTTGAATAATAATGGAAGTAGTCTGTTGTCGGTAATCGTTAGAGAATTTTGTTTTTGCAGCGGTTTATTTCGTCAATATCATATGAAGAAAAAAATGTCGCGATCCGGCCGACGTTCGAACCCGTGACCTCACGATCGTGAAGCCATATCAATTTCTTTAGCACACAAAACGCTCCTCTTTTGGTCAGAGAAATACGAGGTTATAAACACATTGGTCATGCACTACTGCTCTCATGCTGCGCTGTGTAGGAGCGTGTCTGTTGTTTACATTCACACTCGAACGTTTAATAAAAAAACTGCGTTGATTTCTAGCCAGCTGTGAAAGTCAGAATACTGAGAGCAAATGATGTCTGTGATTGGTTTTTGCCAATTCCGGGGGTCTTCTCTTAGCCAATGAAATGTTATTTTTACATTTTTAGAATCCTCGGACTTCCCGCTACATATCCTCATCTTAAATATATTTATAGATTTCGCACTTTCATTTTATGAAGCGGCAAAGACAGAAAAAAATGAGAAAAACGGGAATCTTCCACAAGATTTTTTTACCAAAAAGGAAGTCTTTAGACTCAATTCCCCGTGTCATAACATTGACTTCGGTCACATATTTTGATCTAACCTTAAACAAAGAGAAACCTTTGATTATCATAAATCTCGTTTCAATAGTATATAAAGCTTGAAGATGTGTTACACTGGCAAAAACGTGCCCAAAACGACGGTTTTAGTTCCAGTTTACAATTGTGTTGCAAAACTCTAGACCATGAAGAAAGTAACAGATCGCTTAGAAATTGATGTGCTGGTTACCACCCAAAAAATACTTACTGAATTGTATTGAAAACGACATGTTGCTCGTGCTGTGCTCGCGAAGAATGATTAGATCAGCTGTCCCTGCCTCTTCGGCGACTGTGACTGCACCAGTGACAAAATGAAGGGTAGTTTGGGAGGCTGTGTGTAGAAAAACAAAAGAAAATAAGGATATTGAGTGCCATGCTTTGATGACAAAGTCAACACGAACATACATGTTTTCAATATTCGAACTACAATTCAATAATGAATACAAAGTCGTATTCAAATAAGGAGAAATTGAATAGATATTAGAAAATAAACAAGGACAAGGACTAACTCAGACATGCACACATACACGTATTCCAAAGTTATATATATCATATGCAATGCGGGCCAAAAACAAAAATGTTAAAAATTCCTTGTGAGGTAGAATCGATCCATGCCTTCCCCACCCTACTACTTATACATCCACGGGAAAAGGTAAGAAGATGTCATCACCAGTGGCGTAGCTAGGATTTTCAGCGGGGGGGGGGCAGTGTGGAGGGGGGTGGGCTTGAAATTTTGTAGGGGGGGGGCACCAAATCCTAGGTCCAAAAATTATCATGGTCACGCCAGTCGCTAAAAACTCGCTCAGCGGGGAGGGGGGGGGGTGACAGTGACGAAAAAAATTGTTTTCTCCAAATCCCGGGGCCGATTTTTTTTCCGGTCACGCCAGCCGCCAAAAAACTCCTTTTTTTGGCTTTCTTCATTTTTTTTTGGGGGGGGGGCGCACGTGCCCTCCCGTAGCTACGCCCCTGGTCATCACAGAACCTACTACGAAGTACGGTCCATGGTGTCATCAAGTGAAAAAGGGCGAAACCGTGTACTACTGGTATTAAACTACAATACGTTTCTTCCGTTTTTACTTGCAGGAAATCAGTTAAACTACAGAGCTGTGCATAGAAAGCGCAAGTAACTCCACCAAAATTACCATTACATTTCGCTACCCCACCACCTAAAAGTCTTGAAAAAAATCCCAGAATGTTTAAATCTTTCGACTAACTTGCTGCTTTTTTCTGACCCTTAAAGATTGTGTCAGGGATGTGCAAGTCAATTACTTCCCTTCATTATCAATACCAAACGGTAGTTTAGTACTTACAAATGATGCGTTGAAAGTTTGAGATCTATACGTCATGAATTTGTTTGTTTTATTGAGAAAAAACTTAATAACGACATAGTTACAGGAATGTTATGTTCTTTCGTGAAAGTTTAAATTTGCTCAAATTGCGAATCGCGCGTTATGTGTACCGTCGCAAGACTATGCAAGGCGATTCGGAGCACACTGATGGTTAACCGAACCGTACGCAGGGGGGTGGGGCGTGTTTTGGGGGTGTTAAACCCCCTTAGCAAAAAGGGGGGGGGGGTGTCCGAACATTTTGAATTTTGTAGTATAAGTGATGCAATGCGGCCAAAAACAAAAATGTTAAAAATTCCTTGGCAGGTAGACATCGATGCCCTTCCGTCCACCCTACTATTATACATCACGCGGAAAGGGTAAGAAGATGTTCATCACCAGTGGCGTAGTAGAATATTCAGCGGGGGGGGAGTGTGGAGGGGGTGGTTGAATTTTGTAGGGGGGGCGGGCGCACTAAATCCTAGAGCCAGAAAATTATCATGGTCACGCTCCAGTCGCTTAAACTCGCGTCAGCGGGGAGGGGGGGGGGGGGGATGACCAGTGCACAAAAAATTGTTTCTCCAAATCCCGGGGGCCGATTTTTTTACACGGCTTCCGCCAGCCGCAAAAACTCCTTTTTTTTTGGCTTTCTCAATTTTTTTTTTTTTTGGGGGGGGGCGCACGTGCCCCTCCCCGTAGCTGACGCCCCTGGTCATCACAGAACTACTAAGAAGTACTGGTTCATGGTGGTCATCAAGTGAAAAGGGCGAAACCGTGGTACTATCGTTATTACACTACAATAGTTTCTTCGCTTTTTACTTGCAGATAATCGTTTAAACTACAGAGCTGCTGCATAGAAAGCGCAGAGTAATCCACCAAAATTACATTACATTTGCTACCACCGACCTAAAAGTCTTGAAAAATTAAATCCCAGAATGTTTAATTTCGATAACTTGCTTGCTTTTTCTGGACCCATTAAGAGATGTGTGTCAGGGTATGTGCCAAGTCATTATTACTTCCCTTCATTTCACATACCAAACGCGTAGTTTCAGTACGTTACAAAATGACTGCGTTGAAAGTTTTGAGTATTATACCGTTCATTTGCAATTTTGTTGTTTTAGTGAGAAAATAACTAATAACAGACATGTTAGCCAGGAATGTGTTCTATTACCGTGAGTTTATAATTTTGCTCAAATTGCGAATCGCGTTATGTGTACCGGTTCGCAAGACTATGCAGCGCATCGAGCACACTGATTGGGTTCTAAACGCATACGCGTACGCAGGGGGGGGTGGGGGGGGGTGTTTGGGGTGTTAAACACCCCCTTTAGGGCAAAGGTGGGGGGGGATGTGTCCGTAATTTTGAATTATTGTATATATCATATGCATGCGCGGCCAAAAACAAAAATGTAAGATAATTCTTGTGAGGCTAGAATCGATCATGCCTTTCCCCCACCTACTACTTATACATCCCGGGAAAAGGTAGAAAGATGTCATCACTCAGTGGCGTAGCTAGGATTTTCAGCGGCGGGTGGGGAGTGTGGAGGGGGGTGGGAGCACTTGAAATTTTTGTAGGGGGTGGGGGGCACAGAATCTAGTCGCAAAATTATCATGGTCACGCTAGTCGCTAAAAACCCGCTCAGCGGGGCAGGGGGGGGGGGTGACAGTGACGAAAAAAATTGTTTTCTCCCAAATCCGGGTCTCGGGCCTAGGATTGTTTTTTTCCGTCACGGAGTTCCCAGCCGCCAAAAACTCCTTTTTTTGGCTATTTCTTTCAATTTTTTTTTGGGGGGGGGGGGGGGCGTCGCAACGTTTGCCGACCCCTTCCCCGTAGCTACAGCCCCGGTCTCACAGGAGAACCTACTACGAAGTACGGTCCATGGTGTCAATCAATCGAAAAAGGGCGAAAACCGTGTGTACTACTTGGTATTTAAACTACAATACGTTTTTCGTTCCACTTTTTTACTTGCAGGAAATCACAGTAAACTAGCAGAGCTGTGCATAGAAAGCGCATAAGTAACTCCACCAAAATTTACACATTACATTTGCTACAGCCCACACCTAAAAGTCTTGAAAAAAATCCCAGAATGTTTCAATCTTTCGACTATTGCTGCTTTTCTATCTGACCCTTAAAGATTGTGTCAAGGGATGTGCAAAGTCATTACTTCCCTTCATTATCATACCAACGGTAGTTGAGTACTTACAAATGAATGCGTTTGAAAAGTTTGAGAATCTATAACGTCATGAATTTGTTGTTTTATGAGAAAACAATAAGACATGCTTGTGAACCGAGACTGACCGGTTGTTCTTTTCCCGTAGAGTTGTTAAATTAATGCCTCGAAATGCGATACGACGGTCAGTATGTGTACCGTCGCAAGACTATGCAGCGATCCGAGCACACTGAAAATGTCTGCGTTTAAACGCATCGCGCTACGTAACAGTGGGGCGGGGGGATTTGGGGGTGTTAAACCCCCTTTAGCGCAAAAGGGGGGGGGGTCACGAACATTTTGAATTTTTGTATATATCATATCAATGCCGGGCCAAAAAACAAAAATGTTAAAAATTCCTATGTGAGCGTAGACGTTCCCCACCTTACTACTATTAATCATCGCGCATATGTTTAGTGAACGTAGCTAGGATTTTTAGCGGGGGGGGGGGAGTGTGGAGGGGGTTGGGCTTGAATTTTGTAGGGCGGGCCCACCAAATCCGTAGGTCTCAAAATTATCATGGCTCACGCCAGTCGCTAAAAACTCGCTCACGGGAGGGGGGGGGTGAAGTGAGCGAAAAAAATTGTATTCTCCAAATCCGGGGCCGATTTTTTTTCCGGTCACGCCAGCGGCGCAAACGTCCTTTTTGTGTTTGGGCTCTTTCTTCATTCTTTTTTTTGGGGGGGGGGGCGCACGTGCCCTCCGGGCAGCTAGCACGCCCTGGTCATCACAGAACCTACTACGAAGTTACGGCTCCATAGGTGTCTAATAAGTGAAAAAGGCGAAAACCGTGTATACTGTATTAAACTACAATACGGTTCTTCCGTTTTTACTGTGCAGCGAAATCAGCTTAAACTACAGAGCTGCCATAGAGAAAGCGCAAGTAACTCGATCAAATTACATTCATTACGCTACCCACCAGCCCTAAAAGTCTAGAAAAAATCCGAGAATGTTTAAATTTTCGACTAACTTGCTAGCTTTTTTCTGACCTTAAGATTGTGTCAGGGATGTGCAACGTCAATTACTTCCCTTCAATTATCAATACAAACGGTATTTTAGTACTTACAAAATGATGCGGTGAAGTTGTGAGATCTATACGTCACGATTTGTTTGTTTTATGAGAAAAACTTAATAACGACATGTTACCAGAATGTTGTTCTCTTCGTGAGTTTAATTTTGCTGCTACATATTGCGAATGCGGTTATTGTACCGTCGCAAACTAGCAGCAATCCAGCCACTGATTGTGTATTAAACGCATACCGTACGCAGGGGGTGTTTGGGTGTTAAACACAACCCCCTTTAGCAAAAAGCGGGGGGGAGGAGTTCGCGAACATTTTAATTTTGTTCACCCTACCCCCACCCCCAGCCCCCCCCCCCACTGAGCGACTTGTGGTCGGCTGGAGCGCCGACCGGGAAATTGTTTTGACCTTCCGATTTGCGGAAATGAAAAAAATGACTATTTCGGCTCTCTGGTGGCTGACGAGAAAATTTTTGTATCCGTCGGATTTATACGCAGTTAAAACACGCGACCCTTAGCAAAAGGGTGTCCGAACATTTTGAATTTTGTTCAGCCGCTACCCACCCCACCCCCCGACGCCCACCCCCACTGGGCCCACTTTGTCAGGCGGCTTGGCCGAACCGGGAAAAGAATTTTTGACCTCTTGAGCCTACGAATTTGGAATGTGAAAAAAAAAATCACTTATCGCTCCTGGGCTGACGCGAGAAAAAATTTGACCATCGGATTTGGAATGAATAAGATTTGTCGGAGCTTTATCGGAAGCGGCCGGGCAATGAACCGCAAAAGATTATTTAGACGCTCAGATTGGGCCGCTGGATAAACACCCGTACTTTGCAAAATCTGCGTAACCAAGTAGGTAAAGTGCATACTCGGTGTCGACAAGTATTCGACAGCTATCGGATACTGGATTTGGAATGGCCGAGCACGGTTCGACGTAATGAGGCGGATTTTTTATTTTTTTTAAGCTTCAGAGTCAGTTTGAAAAAGGATGAAGTTTAATGCCCGTCCAGGATTTGTCAACAAAACTCAATTATTTACCCAGTCTCATGAAGGTGTGTTATTTATAATTAAATCTTAGCGAACAATATGGATGTGATTTCAGCTGATATTCAGTTCATTTGAGGGTGGTTTTGACGTTCAAGTCAATGACAATATCTTTAAGGGCAGTGATATAATTTGCAACATCCGCAGACCAGAAAGATAACCCATGCCCTTAGCTATTGATAAGGACATGTCTGTGAAATCTGGGGTCGTGATATGCCTAGAGATTTGAAATATAGCAAAATAGAAAAACATAGTCATTTAGTGGTAAAAAATGTTTTATCTATGGTTGCATTTTTCTTCAATTGAGTCTATATAACGGGATCACTATAATTCCAGAGAGCTGAAAATGATTACTCAGCGCTATATTTTGCTAAGGGTTCACGAAAGAATGGCAATTTTGCTTCTAGATGCTATTGTGATTTACAAATGTTAATTTTTAAGGCATGTGCCAAAAGAAACTTTCCTTTTTTGGCCTCCCTTTTTTTAAAGAACTGCATGAAAGGCTTGTCCACAAATGGCGACACTCAAGGCTGCAGCTCGTCGGGGCAATCCCGTGACCTGTAGGGGAATTTGTTGGCACATAGCGTAGGTTTAGGGATACCTACGGGGATAAAATGACACTTCCGGAGGGGAACACGTAGGGGTTTTGTAGAATGATTTGTAGAGGGGATGTAGGGTTTTGTGGTAAGTACGGAAGGACAATTTCAGAATATTTGTATTTTCCAAGAGAATTCAATTATATGCATTAGGTGTGCCATCTCGCGGCCGGAAGAAATTGTGATGGACAATTATGGTTTGTGCATTTCGTAAGGTATTTTTCAGGGAAGAACGACTACCTCTCTTAAGGGGAAAAAGATCGATTTTAGAGAAACGAAAACATAGGTTCGTATGGGAAATATGGTTAAGTTCCGGCGTAGGGGAACAATGGTGTCGTAGGGGGAAATGAACCATAAGGCGGCGTAGGGGAATCAAAATTTTGAGTGCAGCCCTGGTATAGACTGAGACGACTTGTGTAAATGCCGGGTTACACTAATTCGCCGGGCACGGCGGCACTAGTTTCAGGCCACCAGCGTGACAGTGAAAGAAGGACAGGGGATGAACGTAAAACACCGGGAGAGGGCTAGGCAACGTGACAGTCCGCTGTGCCGTGGATGGAGCCTGGGACCAGGATTTTTGTATAAACCGTCAAAAAAATTGGCCCAGGTAGTCAGCGGTGAGGATGAGAACCCGGTAGGGCCGTATTGAGGAGACAAACGATCAGGGAACGCAATAAGAATGTCGACAGTACGGTTATAAGGTCGTAACAGCACTTTGAGGTGATCCGGTTAGCGGTCTGTTCGCGTGTCACACGTATGGCCGTTTTGTCACGGTGGCCTGAACGTGTGGCAGTGGGCGCACGGAGCTTAGTGTAAACGCGGCGATTAGAATGGGATAACATATCCTCATTACCAACTGTGTTAAGTGACCTGGTTTTGCTAGACATGGACCATGGACCGTGAATATAGGCTGACCGTTGAAACTGAACGTGGTGAGAATGCACTTTCTTTTTAGAAACTGTGTAACAAATTCCACGGGACCCGGGGGGTGGCTCTCCCGACATCGGCCTGCTACCAACACGCGTCAGAAAAAGCGTCGTAAAGGGTCCATATTTCCGCGGCCCGCCTTTCGGAGTCGTCGACGTGCTTTTGGAAAAGGTACCTTTATTCAACTAGCGGTGGGCGTGAGGGGGCAGTATGCCGGAATGGCCGGCAATTACGACGGCATGTGAGAGTAGAAGCCTTTGTTTGACAAAGTGAGAGTCATGTGGGGACATTTTAGGGTGTACTAATTTGGTTGTGTAGATTAACGCATTTAGGGTGCGAAAATTGAGAGGATCTACCTAACATCTCCAGAAATGAGGTGTTTTTGTTAATTAGGAAAATTAGTAAATGAATTATTGATTGAACTTTTCGGTTCTGCATGTAACAATAAATGTTTTGGAGTGAAGAAAAGACAGCTTGTTAGAGGAATTAAATAGTATGATTCACATGTTTACATGGCCAGTTAGGGTTGTAATTGATGATTTCCAGTTCAACGGGAAGAGTGTGCCACTTACACACAGAGAAATATGGTTGAAATTTACACGACTATAGGGTGAAAGCTTGTGCTGTGGCTAGCACTCTAAGGTGTTAAATTTACACCCAGTGGAGGGGTTAATTTTACACGCATGGAAAGGTTAATTTTAAACCTTGAGGTTAATTTTACATCCTGTGAGGTTAAATTTTTAGCACCCTGTGAGGTTTTAAGTTTATACCTCCGAGTTTAATTTTTACACCCTTGAGGAGGAAATT
>JZLH01S0052017.1:17661-32294 GCA_001188425.1 Eucidaris tribuloides | reverse complement strand
CCCCCGTAAATCATTGACACTCACTTTGAAAAACATGCCCTCATACATGTAGGTCTTGGTTTTACCCTATGAGGCAAGAGATGGGAACAGACGGTTCCTTACAATCAAAGCACAGGTGATGAAATGGCTCCCAGCATTGTGATGAAAGATGAGTTACCTGACTTGGGTTTGTATGGTGTCCTACCAAGAGGGAAGCTCATTGCTGCTACCAATGATTCACTATACAAGCCAAAGTCAGTTCTTCTCTGTACTGATTGCCAGCACTATAAGGCAGAGTTATTACAGACCTTCCAACCTTTCTGACTGAAAAAATAGGGATGATTTTGTTCCAAATAGGAAAGAAACATTATTTCCCATAGCAGGGTTCCTGCACCTTTTACAAAAATAAATTCCATGACTTTTCCATGATAAATATTAAAAACCCGGGACCTTTTTTGGCCCAGAAAATTCATAAAAACATATGTGGAAGTCCATTACTTCCCTTCATTATCAATACCAAACGGTAGTATAGTACTTACAAATGGTGTGTTGAAAGTTTGAGATCCATACGTCATGAATTTGTTGTTTTATGAGAAAAACTAATAACGACATGTTACCAGAATGTTGTTCTTTCCATGAGTTTCAATTTTGCTCAAACTGCGAATCGCGGTTATTGTGTAACGTCGGAAGACCAGCGCATCGCACTGATTGGTCAAACGGCTAACCTCCGCACGACATTTAGCTAACGGCTGATCGGACAATTTTGGAAGGGCACGTGCACGTTTGACGTCACGGATTTTTTGAAAATGCTTCTGAGTAATTTGAAAAAGTATGAAGTTTAACCATCCAGATTTTCACCAAAACTCAATATTTTACCCCAGGTCTCAATGAGAGGTGTTTATTTATATTAATCTTCACATTGGATGTGATTTCAGCTGATTTCATTCATTTAGATGTTTTTTGACGTGCAAATCAATGACACAATCTTTAATGTAAAAAGTATTTCCATTGAAATAAAAAATATGAAAAGAAGATCATTAAAAGATAAAAAGAACATACCGGTAGAAATTTCTGAAATTCCATGACTTTTCCATGACTTTTTCATAATTATGCTCTTTCCATGACTTTTCCAGGCCTGGAAAAACATTTTCAAAATTCCATGACCGCGGGAACCCGGCCATACATGTAGGAGTGTTTGGTAAAATTATCAACAACAAAAGAATAGGAAAATCATATCAAAACAAAAGCTGGGAATGGTCAAAATTACATACATGTAAGAGTTCATTCATGTTGAATTTCTTGGATACAGAAGCACTATTAATCAAGCCCAATGATTGGTTTAAATGATATCAGCCTAGTTGAATTAACTTATGTAAAGATGCATGAGAATTACCAAAAACAAAATTCCAGCCTTGACTAAATAAACAACACAAAAAGATTAATTCATCTTTTCAAAAATTATTATTCAATATGTTGTTTTTTTTAAATTTCCAAATTTGAAGTCATTTGTTTCACGTTTTTTTTTTTTTTGGGGTTTTTTGGGGGGGGGGGGTTTGATACATTGCCATTGAAAGTACAGAACATAAAACATAGGCCTGTAGGCCTATAGGCCCTACATAAAATCAACCAGATATTCAGTGTACATATAGCGTGGCAAATATAATGAAAATACATTTACCAGATATAATAGCCTAGTATCCCTTCTAATCCTACCCACCCGCACACCCACCCAACACACAGACACAGGAAAACGAATACATTACTAATTGAAAATGTA
Organism: Eucidaris tribuloides; assembly: GCA_001188425.1. Lineage (NCBI taxonomy): Eukaryota > Metazoa > Echinodermata > Echinoidea > Cidaroida > Cidaridae > Eucidaris > Eucidaris tribuloides. The sequence continues at coordinate 30,538 of JZLH01S0052017.1, read as the reverse complement.
GGCCCTAATCCAATTTTAATACTCAAAGGACCTGAGAGTTCACCTCAGGAAAAAAAGTCTACCCTCCTTTAAAGAACTTCTACATCTCTCAAACTGTTTCTTTCATATTTTCGTAATCCTTGTGTCACAGTTTTGTCACACATAAATCATTAATTAGCCTACATGTAGTAAAACTGTGCCACTGTGTGTAACCACAACACACAACAGGCATGTGTTAAGACAGTCACTGGAGAAATATGCCCTAAATATAACGGCCTGAGGTCATGGAGGGGTGAGTTCTTTCTTTCTATCTTTGAAATGTGTGTTGTGGTGTGAGAGAAAATATGATGCGAAAACCATCTGTAGTGATGAGGGTTTAATAGCTTGCAGGACTACTTGGATAAAGCCTTACCTAGTCTCTGATCAAGTCCTGAGTCCTGAAAGGAATAAGGTTTTATTAAAGAGATGGAGGACAACTTGAATAAAGCCTTACCTAGTCTCCGATCAAGTCCTAACTCCTGGAAATTAAAGTACTGCAAACATTGTCACTTCCTGATATTCCCGTACGAAGTGAATGAAAATGCCACAAACAGGCAAAAAATAAGCTCTCGCAAATTTTCAGTCTGTCCAGTAAAATTGTAAAAAAACTATATGTACCCAAAATTTTTAATAAAACATCAATTAAACAATGCAATATTTCACAAATTAGAATTTATGATTTATCATAATATAGGCCTACATACTTATAAAACAACACTTTTTTAGATAAAAAATTATAATATTTATTTGGCACTTAATCTGTACAGGTATTTCTAAGCGCACTGTCTTATGCATCAAAATTTAATTTGGGTGTGTTGGGTTCCCTTTAATGAACAAATATTTTTCCAAAGTAAAAACCTTCCTGTATCAAAATTTAAATATTGTGCAATTGGGGTTAGTTCAAAATACATATAGGCTACACCATGTACCACAGTTTAGTTTCAATGACTTCTAGCAGGGAATATTTTGCAAAGACAAATATTATGAGTCTATTTATTTCAATAAAACAGTAAACCACCAGCAATTCCACTACCCTGCACTCCATAGTATAATAATTCAGATTTATGAGGTAGAGTCATGAGCCACGGAGACTGAATTCAATATTGATAATTTCATTCAGTGTTTTCTGTTTCGCTGGTCCCCTCTCAAATTATACTAACTCAGGTGTGACGGTTCTGGGAAAGATTCAATGTGACAAGCTAAAATGGGGCTTGCATGAGTGAATAAGCATCCAAGAGTGGCTACACATATCTGAATAAGAAATAGATAATTGCACAGTTGTACTACTCCTTCACTTTTGATCAATATTTTATTGCATTAATTACACCGACCATCCAAGGGATCCATTTAGTTGTCTATTCGACATATACATGTAAGAAACACTCTCAAGGTCAACATATTGAGGTTTAGTTTGTCTGAATGTTAGCACAAATGTTCAGAAACGCAACACTGTACCAAACACTGAAATTTTTTATATGGGTCTAAACTGATTTCACTAGAGGAATGTGATTTTTACATGTGTATTTGTTTTGTTTTAAAATTTAGCTGCTCTAGGTTTTAAGAAATGTTATTCCCTTCAAGTCAGTCAAATGATGAAATCTCACGCCCAACAATATAAAGTCATTAAATGACAGTAAACAGAGAATACTGCTTAACAGATGAATTTATTTCAATTGTCAAATAGCCGTGATATATACACCAATTCACAAATTTAGTTTTAACATCTCAGAATGGATGAATTCTAATATTTTCCATTAATTCGCAAGAAAGATGCAGAAGTGACTCTGTTACTGATACAGAAAATCTGACATACCAAATGAACTTTGAATTCAATCTAAAGTAGGATTGTGTTCAGGATTTGCAAGTCCATTACTTCCCTTCATTATCAATACCAAACGGTAGTTTAGTACTTACAAATGGTGTGTGTTGAAAGTTTGAGATCCATACATCATGAATTTGTTATTTTATGAGAAAAACTAATAACGATATGTTACCAGAATATTGTTTTTTCCGCGAGTTAAAATTTTGCTCAAATTGCAAATTGCGGTTATGTGTACGTTCGCATGACCAGCAGAGCACACTGATTGGTTAAATGGCTAAACTCCACGCGACCTTCGCGCTAACGGCTGATTGGACAATTTTGAAACGGCCCGTGCACGTTAACGTCACTGTAAATCTTGAAGTTTAAATGCCCAGATTTTCACCAAAACTACATATTCTACCCAAAGGTTCTATGACAGGTGTTTATTTATTCTAATCTTCACATTGTGAATGACTTGAGCTTATTTCATTCATCGTTTTCTGATGTGCAAATCCCGTACTCTGTCTTAAACCCTTTCATTATCAAGTCTTCAAATCTCCCATTTCTCTAGTACCTGTGGGAATCAGCAACTGTATTGGAATTTGAAAATAGTAGCATATTGTACAATGGAATGCCATAACATATCAGAGTAACTACCCAAGTATTTACAGACACACACACACACACACACACACACAAATATACACACACACAGAAAGGATCCAGTAGCTTTCAGTTAATAACACACTATTGCAATCATTGTGATGCTCCATTGTGCATAAATGAAATTAATGCATATAGATTTGATTCTCGACAGAAGGATCCGCCGTCATTATCCGTCAAGCTGTTTAATCGGCACGGAGAATTACGTCCAATGAGACACAGCCGGGCAAGGACGCATGGACTACACACTCCCAGGCAGTTCTGGCATGTGGTATGGCAGTCTTGCCAGGGATAAATCCCACACATTGTGTCTGAGGGAAAAGTCTGCGGTTGTGGAACACATTCTCGGTGGGTGGATTCTATTTTGGTCACTAACTGGAAATCATCACATCCTTCTAAATGTTTAACTTGCACTTTCTATTAGTTCATTGACACTTTCGGTGGTAAAATAGCAAAAAAAGTGAAAAAAATATTTCAGAGACCATTTTTGTCCATAAATATCTGGACAGAGTTAAAAATAAGATGTGGAAATCTGACTAGACAATGAACCCATGTAGTCACATGTCTACGCACTTTCTTTTTCTGATTTTTTACCTGTTTTGGTATTAAATTCCTTTCACTGGTGGGCCAACTGTGGCCATTTGCTATTTGTGTGTAATGCCCAATTTTACATCAGCATGACTGTCACAGTCTGAACAATTAAAGCCCAAGTTTAGTTTGGGGGACTTTTTTTTGAAAGCTTTATGCCCATAGGTCATATCACACCAATAACATATTCTGAATGTTGTTTGTTTTTTTAAATTAATTAATGAAAAATCTCTTTGGGCACCCCTGAGATTTTTGACTATATTTCACATTATAGCATCCAAAGGGTTAATAAGGTGTTAAGATGATATGAGTCATACTCAGATAACTTAACACCTTATAAACCCTTTGGATGCTATAATGTGAAATATAATCGAAAATCTCGGGTGCCCCACCCGGATATTTTTCATTAATTAATAATAATAATAAAAAAAGACATTCAGAATATGTGTATTGGTGTGATATGATCTTTGGGCATAAAGCTTCCAAATAAAAAAATCCCCAAAACTGAAATTGGGCTTTAAATGAAAATAGGTATTACAATAAACTCCACTGTAATGTGGAGCTTGTATGAAAAACAAAACAATCGTGTAGTCATTTATATGTTACAGTACATGTACATAGTATTTAATAACCAGTAGCACATTTTCATATCAATATATGTATTGTAACTGTACATTGTACCTTTCTGTTAGCATGTTAAACTTTTCTGAGAAAATGTTTGTTGTTATGTACATGTATATGCAATACAGTAATTGTAATCATTATTTCAAAATAAAACATGCAATACTAAAAAAAAAAAAAAAAAAAAAACAAATCAAAAACAACAATTTGGTTGCCTTGCAGACAAGTTCCCATTGCTATTTCAAGTCATTTATATTTCCTCCTACATACCCCCCCCCCCCAAGAAACATCACTTTCTGTTCTGATCAGAAATACATGCTACTTAATCATCAAAATAATGCTGTTACAAAGAAATGTAATCAACATCAACCTATTTCTATTATGAGAACATGCAAGACCTACAAAAATATCTGTTTCAAACCATTGACACCCCACACAAAATGAGTATGTGCTAAGAAAGAGAAAAATTCCTGTATACATGTGAATTTTATTGAATTATTCATACTGGCACAATTAATATCACTTCTGACAACAAAGCTACGTTCCAAGAATGGCAGATGAGATAAGTATCAGAGTAATTTCTATTTTCGTCACTGACTGGAAAGGCATCATATCCTTCTGAGTGTTCTCACTTGCACTTTCTATCAGTTCATTGACACCTTTTTTTGTAAAAAAAAAAGATATTGCAGACAATTTTTCCCATAAATAGTTCATTGACACTTTTTTTTAATTACTGCAGACAATTTTGCCCTTAAATATCACGAAAACAGGGTTGAAAATATGAACTGGGACAGACATCCTACCACACAAAATATTACTATTATTTAATAATAACCTCTTGGTCTTTCACATGCTTAAAAGAAGATGATGAAGACGCAAAGCTTCATAAGCTCTGGTTTGCTATCATATTCAATTTAAAGGTAAATCTCCAATCAAATTTCAAAATACTTTATTTACATGTATCAGTGATAAGTACGGTATTATGTTGAAAATAAGGTTACAATTAAAGTAATTTGTACATTCATGCACATTATGTTCAATGCTGTTGCAAATTTCAAAACCCTGAACAACTTGTGTTTGTTAAAATGTGTATATTGTGCAAATTTTTCTCCAACAACGTAATGCTAACATTGTGTATTACAATTATTAACAGTACATGTAATTGTGATCATTTAGTTCAATACATGTACTCCTTATTTCTGTCATATTTATTTCTAATGAATACATCCAAAAAGTACATGCATTGCAGCTTACATGTCTTAGCTCATTTTAAATCTAAAGTAGGTACCCTTTATTGTCATGTTTTCTTTCACATTGAAGTAGTTGTAATTCCTTTTACTGGTCAGAAATACACACTAATCACAGTATTTTACTTGTGGGGCAAGTCTGGGACATTTTGTCTACTCTGCTGTCAAGTACGTACTGACATACTTTATAAGATTCGGGGGGGGGGGTTCTACCACATCCCCCCTTTCCCCTCCCAACCTGATAATACCAAATTGCCAAAATACATGGCTTGGATTTCTCCTGCTATTTAACAACACTAAATTTTCAGTTTGTATGTGTGAAAAGCTAGAACTTCTTGTTGCAAAATAAAGGTGACAGCATATATGATAAGACTACGTGCTGAGATTGTGAACCAAGAAGTTTTCCAACACTGCAGTAAGTTACACGAACAGGTACGTGGGATATTCATGAAGGTGCAATTACATGTATATCACTTGTGATAAAACTTTATGAAATCCTCCAAGAATGGTTGATGAATATTGACACGTGAGCACTTATTGCGGTAAACCGACTTCTGCATTTCCACGATTACTGATTCGTGAGAAATTGGAGGCATCAACACTTCTCTAGGATCATGTACAGAACGTGTCCAAGGCAACGACTACCTCATCATCAGTATGCGACAAGTGACATTTCTTTTAGCGCAACCGGCATCAAATTGGTTGTCATGTGTCCGAGATGATCGGAAATCTACCCAAGACAGACGGCAAGTTGCAAGTCGGCTTCTTGCAATTTAGTGTAATGACAGCCATCGACAGCGGATAAAAGGTTCACTGATTAGGTAGAATGTAATACTGCCCTCTTTTGATTCAAATGATTAAAATGGGTACACTGATGTTATAGACAATGAATGCAATAGAAACAGTATCAAAAACTAAATGTATAGCATTAATTTCCCTCTTGCATCAGTGTATCATGACGCTGCCATAATGCAAATTTATGAATATGTGTTTGTGTTTTTAAGAACAACTGTTGGAGACTACGAACGAGATATATCGGGCTGAGGTCTGCAGAGAATGCACGTTATATATTGAAGTTAGTGAAATCATACTAACTCTAACGGGTAAAAAAAAAAAATCAAAGTTTGATATCTGACAGACGTTACAGTGTTTGAAAGGACAAAGAAACACTCTAGATTACATGTGCATAACGTTTGACAATTATGCTGTCACTCACAAAATATGCATAGATAAATATCAATTTATCAATACATGAAGTAATGTTCCAGGAACAAAATCCTCATATCTTAACATTCTTTTTGGCATGATTAGAAAACACAAACAAATTATTTTCCTCTTAAACCCCCTCCCCTCCCCTCCCCCTTCCTCTCCAATCCCCCTCCCCTTGCCCATCCTCCCTACTCCAAGGATGTATCCCCAGTGATAGATATTAATAGTGCTGATTGATCCTGGCAGCAGACTGTGTGTGTCTAGGGTCCACATTTCTCTTGGAGGGCTGCCATCTCATCAAAACAAATCATCACAGAGACATTGATGCAGCCCGCATGGACCTCTATCACCTCACCATCACTATCCTCCCTATCACAAATGGCAAAACATATAAGATGCACACTAGAAAACTCTTTTCTTCAAACTGCAATTAACTGGAATACTATCGTTTCTGGTATCAGTCACGCAAGTCATTTTAGTTACTTCTGATCTAGTAATTATCATTTTGGTTATTTCTTTCTCTAATCACTCATACGTATTTCTCCTGCAAGTATTCAGGTAAAAGTGGTAATATTTCTGCATTAAAATGAAATAAAATATTTGTTTTAAACCTAAGATTCTGAACAACTTTCCATAACCACAGTAAGTTCACGGTCAGTTACCCTTTTGGAAATAGTCCTAGTCTGATAGAAGGTAAACCTGACTTCATTTTCATGATTGTGTTCTTTTCTTCTGTATATATGTTTACATTCAGTAAGTAGGCACAAAATTACAGTTTCATGATAAATTGTCAGAATGGGGCTCTCGAGTCGAGCCCCAGTCAAATATCAAAGAAATGTTAAAGTCAAAAAAGATATCATGTGATCATATCAACTGCCAAATACATGAACCCGGATCAGGATGTCGTAAAGATGTCACTGATGTTGGTATCAATCATGGATACCACCACAGGGCAAATGCTCCTACATACATGTACTGTACATGTTTGTCTTCATTGGATGTGAACACATTACTAACCTAACTGGAGAAAAGGGGCAAGATAGATGAAGGGGTGGGAGAGATGTAGGGGCATATCAAAAGAAGGGGTAAGACAAGGGCGGGTGGGGCAGATGAAGGGGATGGGCAGATGAAGGGGACGGGCAGATGAAGGGGTGGGCAGATAAAGGGGTGGGGCTGAGGAAGGGTGGGGCAGATAAAGGGGTGGGGCAGATAAAGGGGTGGGGCAGATGAAGGGTGGGCAGATGAAGGGGCGGGGCAGATTAAGGGATTGGGTGGTAGATGGTCATCCAGCAACACCCTTAAAAATTGGTGTGTTTTTTTAGCTGTATTCCAAAATTTATCGGACAAACAAGAACAGCATGATAAAACACAAAAATGCTGCCTAATCAACATGCTCTGTTGACTTTCAGTGGAATTTCCATTACATAGATTTCATAGCCTTCAGTTTGCTTTACCTCACCCAAAGATTGAAATTTCATTTTTCTTTAGTCCTTTTCCTGCTAAGCACACAGAGACTTCTAGAAAACCGTAACTTACTTTATACACAAGAGTCAATTGTTATCACGGTTACTGTTATTATCATTCACTTGTTCGGATGGTCAACTGATTTCCATGGTGTCCTATTGCAAGGTTTATTTCATTGTTCTTTCTTTTATAATTTAGACCAATTTTACTTGCCATCCTTGATCAGAAAAATCTAACATTACACACACAATCCTGAATAAAGATCAATTCATCCATGGTATCTCCTAGCATACAGGATCTTACTCAGAACTAATATCCACTATTGTCGTGACAAAAAGAATTTTTTCTCGTTTGATTCAGATATGAAATTTTGATAGGCCACAGTTGAAACTGACATCGGTAATCAAAGAATGGACCCATTTCCTCATTCATATCGCCCATCTTCACGAAATATAAACACAACTCAAATCCAGACAAAATCCCATCCATCATACAGGTAAAAAAAAAGCATCAGAATTTCTCCATCAAATAAAGTACTGCCATCCGATATCATCTATCTCTATATTCATCTTGAGATCACATATGAAAATTCCCGAGTTATTCATTCGGTTCCACCGCAATCTACTACTGCAGAAATGCCGTGTTTATAGATATACAGGTGGAATTTGATCACGGGAATTCTTCGAGAAGTGCGTGTATCAATCACTCGACGATGCACCGTGCATTAATTCACCTGCCCATCTGTAGAGCTTCTTGCTTCAGCGCTTGCAAAAATGCACTTACACAGTTCATCTTTATCTGTTTTGCGCAAAGCTACACAGTGCACACTCATATAAATTCACACTGCTAGTTAAATCTACGAGCCCAGTGAGGTGTGACATTGTACATTTCGGTGACTGCCACGGAAATCAACTCGTCTTTCTATTATCACCTGCGATATTACATCCGCTGAACTGCATTCCAGTTCACAAAAATTCTTCCTGATTTTACTTTACAAATGCAGGTGTCATCCAACCTATTCTTCTTGATTTTGTAATTCCATCAAATCAATTCAACAGTTAAATGCACCAGAATGCTGTTGCATGTCGGTTTTTCATACAGTGTAGCAAGTTCAATTTCAGTTCTTGCTTGAATTATCTATAACTTTTTTGCTGCTTTTTGAATGGAATAAATCTCACCAGCTAGTAGCCTGGGTCAGCAAACCTAAATCTATACAATAATCTAAAACAAACAAATTAAAAACAAAATATGAGTGTGTGTGGTGGGGGGGGGGGAGCAACTGCATCAGTAGTGGGATAGCTATTATTTTGTTTTGAGGGGAGCAGTTGCATATCAAGGTCTCGGCCACAGCAGGGGCAAATTTTTTTGAGAATTTCCCTTTAATTTGGAGACTTTTCTTTTTTTGGGGGGGGGGGGTGAAATACATGTATGCTGCATTGTCATTATTATTATTAATAATAATAATAATAATAATAAAACTTACTAGTAGTAGTAGTAGTAGTACCATTATTATCATTACACCACCACAAGAGCAAAGATTTTTGGAAATGAAATTTTTATAGTTCTGAAACTTAACCTTTTTTGTAACATGTTGTATTATTTACCATTTTGATTATTTTTACTATCATTACTATTATTTATTATCCTCATCATCATCATTATCAATGTCATCATCATTATTATCCTCATCATTATTTGACAGATGGCTGTCGGAGAGGAAAGTGTTGCCCCCATTGTTCTTTGTCCCCCCCCCCCTTTGTGCTATACGTATAAGAAAGCTACTGCAGTAATGGTTACTGATGATGTCCCAGCTGTCGCTGAGTGTAGCTGAGTGTCCCCTCTAAGATGCGTTAGGAAGATAAGCATCCATACTGTCTGTTTGATCGGAATTTTAATTAAAGTATGCAGCACTACAAACACAGACCGACATGATGCATGTTGCACAATCATTACTGTGTTTACACACTTTGCACATGCACGGTGCGTTTGTCAAAAGTCTGTGATGTCTTTTACATGTTGAGTTAAATTAAGCTAATACTTTATGCTACTGTATAATGTTATTTATACAAGCAGCTTACACAGACTAGGAAATCATACTTGCTTCATAAAAGATGTTCTCCAAAGTTACTTTCACGAAATTCAAGAATGCAAGCTTAACGATTTAGAAGAACTGCAATATACACATCGCGTGGCAGGGATTCTGATCGTTGATGATAGACTGACGAATCTTGCTAACTGAAGAGAGCTAACGCACTGCGTGTGCTGTCAGGCAAGGTATTATGCCGATTATACAAGGGCAACATAAGTGTTGCGGTTTCTCGTTTTTCTCCCGACTTGATGGCAGATGAGATAATGAGAAAGACAGAGACGACAGTTATATTGCATATGGAAACTGTGCATGTTGGAATGTGTCATTAGCATACAGACACACAGACACAAACATACAAACTCACCCATACACAGACACACACACAAACTCGCCAACACACACACAAACACACACATGCACAACACATACATACACATGATGCACACAAACACACATGCACACACACACACAAACACACATCCACACACAACACACATCCACACACACACACACAAACACACATCCACACACACATTTAAACACAAACATACACACACTTTTAACACACACACACACACAACATACACATTAACACAACAACACATACTTTTTACTACAACATACTTACATACACACAACACACATTAACACACACACATGCACAATATATACACACACACACACACACACACACACACACACACACACACACACACACACACACACACACACACACACACACACACACACACACACACACACACACACACACACACACACACACACACACACACACACACACACACACGTGGTGTGTGTGTGGTGCGTGTGCGTGGCACCGTGTGTGTGTGTGTGTGTATGTGTCGTAGCGCTGTGTGCGTGCACCTATGTGTTGGTGGTTGTGTGGGTGTGTGTGTTTATTATTGTCTGGTGTCTAAATTGTGTGTGGTGTTTAAATGTATTTTGTGTTAGTGTTTGTGAATAATGTTTGTGTTAAAAAGTGTGTGTATGTTTGTGTTTAAATGTAGTGTGTGATGTGTGGTGTGCGTGTGCATATATGTGCACCACATGTTGTATGTATTGGTTTGTGTGCATTGTGTGTGTTTCTTGTTGTGTGTATTGGCGGGTTGTGTGTGTGTGTGTGTGTGCATATACCGGTGAGTTTGTGGTGTGTGTTTGTGCATGCTGTGTATGTGTCTGGTATGTATGTCCTCGTGTCTGTATGACACCATTTCCAAACATGCACAGTTTCCTTATGCAATCAAACTTCGTCTCTGTCGTTTCTCATTATCTCATCTGCGTCAAGTCGGCGAGAAAAACGGAGAAACGCAAACAATCTTATGTTGCCTTGTATAACGCTAATTCGCTGCCTGACATGCACACCGTGCAGTGCAGTTAGCCTCTCTTCGTTTAGCAAGATTCTTAGTCTATTCATAGCGATCAGCCCCCCCCCCTGAGTCCCTTTGCACCTCGAAGGTGTAATATGCAATTGCCTCTAAAATCGTTAAGCTTACATTCTTAGAATTTTGTAAAAGTAACTTTGGGAACATCTGTAAATGAAGCAAGTTATCGATTTCTAGGTCTTGTAAGCTACTTGTATAATAGTAACATATATACTGCGCTAGCATAAAGTAATTAGGTTAATGAAACTCAATGTGTAAAAGACATCAAAGGACTTTTTACAAAGCCACCGTCGACATGTGCGAAAGGTGTGCTAAACAACGTAATGATGTGCAAATGATCATGTCGGTCTGTGTTTGTAGTGGCTGCATGACTTGAATATTAAATTCCGATAAACAGGAACAGTATGATGTTATTCTTCCTAACGCATCTTAAGGGGGCACACTCAGCTACACTCAGCGACAAGCTGGGACGGATCATCAGTAACCATTACGTGCGAGTTTGCTTTCTTATGAGCGTGAGATAGCACAAAGGCGGGGGGGGGACAAAAGAGAAATGGGCAACACTTTCCTCTCCGGACAGCATCTGTCAATGATGATGAGGAATAGATCATGATGAATGACGTTATAATGTTGATATGATGAGGATGATAGATAGTAATGATAGTAAAAAATCTAAATGGTAAATAATACAACATGTAAAAAAGGAATTTAGACTATAAAAAATTTCATTTTCCAAAAAATCTTGCTCTTGTGTGGTGTAATGATAATAAATGGTACTACTACTAACACTACTAAGTAAGTTTTATTATTATTATTATTATTATTATTATTATCTATTATTAATTAATAATTAATGACAATGCAGATACATGTATTTCACCCCCCCCCCCAAAAAAAGAAAAGTCTCAAATTTAAAGCGGAATTCTCAAAAAAATTAGCCCCTGGCTGTGGCCCGAGACCTTGATATGCAACTGCTCCCCTCAAAATCAATAATATAGCTATCCAACTACTGATGCATTTGGCTCCCCCCCCCCCCCACACACCACTCATATTTTGTTGTTAGATTTGTTTTTTTAGGATTATTGTATAGATTTAGCTTTGTGACCCAGGCTACATAGCTGGTGAGATGTTTTCGCATTCAAAAGCAGCAAAAAAGTTATAGAGATAATTCAAGCGCTGAATTCTAAACTTCGCAAGCTTACTATCTACTTTATGATATGAAAAGACGCGACATGGCGAACAGTTCGGTTGTTGCAGTACGGGAGGTGTGTGTTTGGGGGGATGATTAATTGGATCTGGACTGTCTGGTGGAAGTTTGGTTTTCAGAAATCCCCGCAAGAAGAGCGTGGGGCAAGAATAAGTCGCTGCGCAGCCGCTTCGCCGTATTGTGGGGTTGTGCAACCCTGCTTGCGTATAAGTAACTATCTAGAGGTGAAGAATTTTTTGTGAAACTTGAATGCAGTTCAGCGGATGTCAACTTATCGCAGGGTGTAATAGAAAGACGAGTTGATTCCGTGGCAGTCACGGAACATGTACGAATGTCACACCTCCTGGGCTCGTATATTTAACTAGCAGTGTCGAATTATATGATGTGCACTGTGTTTAGCTTTTGCGGCTAAACAGTATAAGATGAACTGTTGTAGTGCAGTTTTTGCAAGCGCTCTTGAAAGCAAGAAGCTCTACAGAATGGCAGTGTGAGATTAATGCACGGTGCCCGTGCATCGTCTCTGAGTGATATACACGCAATCTTCTCGAAGAATTATCTCTCTGCTGC
>JZLH01S0052017.1:0-12332 GCA_001188425.1 Eucidaris tribuloides | reverse complement strand
ACACACACACATATACACACACACACACACACACACACACACACACACACACACATCATTTACAAATATTGTTCTCCCGTAAGGGTAGAATGTCATAAGCAATTAGAATAACATAAATTCCGCCTGCATGTACAAATACACACGTAACATGTACAAACAATTGTGATGTCTATGATCAGGCTGGCAAACAACCCATCACGGAGCTACGAAGTCATCTAAAAGTCATTGAATGAATCATAATGGGTTTTAACGTCAATGTACTGTATGTGTGTATACTACATCAAAAGGTCTTGTGACATTTGTTCATTACATACTTTACATACAATCATTTTGCATTCCAATACACTATAATTACCTATCATTTTTGTACACCAAAGTATTATAAGCATTCTGAACATGTGCATGCGAGTTACCTGCATGCCACAATTTTATACGTGCCTAGACTATGATGGAATTTCCATCCATCCTCGCACATAATTTTTTACGTTATGCCCTGCTTCAAGATAAATTTATTTCTAAAACTATGATGCATAAAATGTCCCAGTGCCAATGGATGTCCCAAACCACATGCAATACCAACTCTGAATACTAAGCACCAAAGAGGAGTTTAAGTTTGAATACAAGAGAAGCAAGGAAAAAACACACACACACACACACACAAATTATCAAACTGCTAGTAGATAACACTTTTTTTCCGCTTAATGTGCAAGTATACTTTTCCTCAATGACATTTCTGGCTTATGCTTTGCAATCTTCACCAAATTCATGATTTCTCAAAACCTACAAGTAATGTTAGATTATTTCACACAGGGAAAGGCAGCATCATTCTTGTGGTATATTCCTAAAAAAAATACATACAGGGAATATTTGCTATGAAGTTTATCATTTCACTCTTTTATGGATTTTTACAGAAATAGGAAATTGTTAAGTCCCAGGTCACAGGAAAATGTACACACATCGTAACGTGGAAAAAGCACTATCTATAACAAGTGTTAGGCCTACATGTATAAGCAGTAGATCCTCTGATGAGGGTGAGAGGGTTAATAGTCTGTATCAAGTCAATACCCTGGAAATGGGTTAAATCTACCCAACAATTAGTGACTGCACAAACACACAGGTAAGATACGGCAATAGGGCTGTATGATATTATGAATGGAGCTCTCAACAGAATGAGCTGCCATTAATCAAAACATTTGTGACTCCCATTCTCGATCAATTCATCTTTCTTCTGTTGAAAGAGGAGTCTTTCACTTCTTACTGCGAATTTTTCTTTTCATTATGTTGAAAAAAAAATACCTGTCAGTTCTAATGACTCTCTAAGGGATTCCCTGACTGTGAAGAATTTGAAATGTATTGTGAAAATTTAGTCACACACCAGACAATATGCAACAACAACGCCACTGATATTGTTTGATATATCAATTACCCTGTCTGATTTAGTATATATTAGTCTAAATTTTAGAAGCGCCAAACCAACTTGCCATCCATTATACCAATAATCTTTTTGTCTGCACACAGTGGTATGCTCGCTCGTCCATATCATCATTTTGTAAATACCGTTTTGTAATGATGATGTATCAAAATCTGTCAAATTACATCATACGTTTCAGACAATGATGCCCGATTAATTCAAATACCGATATCATTTGTTCCTTAGATGACCAATGAAAATATATGATTTGAGAATAAAAGCATGATATAAGTACATGGGTATGCCAGGGATCCACACTAACTTTTTTTTTCAAACTTGCCCTTTGAGAAAGTAAAATTTTTGCATTTAGATTTTAACTCACCCAAAAGAAGAATTTACTCAAGCCCAAAATAACAAATAATGAAAAACATTAAAACTGTAACCACGAAGGCCCTTTTAATGGCATTGGAATTCATTTTATTTCTAGTACGATGAACAAAAATATTGATAAAATTTATTACAAAATTTCACACATAATTTGTTTACTTTTTGATACTTTTTTCGATATGTTTTATCAATTGATGATCAAAGTTTTACTTACCTAGCTGGACAAGCAAATTCTAAAGTTTGGTCTTTTACTTGCCCAACATGACATTTTATTTGCCTCGAGTAAGCGGGCAAGTGCTAGTGTCGAGCCTTGGTTATGGCACCATGGACTTGATTAGAGGTGCCTTGGACCATTTCACACGGCAGTCAAAATGCATAACATGTATGCAAACACAACTGCAATCGCTAGTCACTCTATATTACAGCACATAAAAACTCAGCAAAGAAGAATCACAATTGCAAATAAAATCGTGAAAATTCAAGTCATGCTCCCCAGTTATTTCCTAATCACGATTCTCCCAAATCAATAATCATTTCCTCTTGATGTCTAAAACAACATTGGATACAGGGAAAAAATACACGGGGGCTTAGGGCGATTTCGCCAGCGAAATGGCAAAAAAGCCCCCAAAATGTATATAAGAGCCCCCGTAAATTGCCATAGGGATCAATACAAAAGAATTTCTGGAGAGCACTGAATCAGGAAAAGTAGCCCCCGAAAAGAAAATTTTAATTTTTTCCCTGAATTTGGGAGATGGAAGATATGTAACCTTTCATTATCTTTCCGCTGGAATACCACATGCTCTGGCATGTATACAAGTGTGTCGCAGCCACACGATCAATCTGGTGCATGATTAATTAACAGCATACCCAGAATGTGTACGTTCTAGTGTTTTATCTGAGGCTGGCCTTAACACCAATCTCAGTGGCCTTGGTTTTGATCTCAATTCGAGACACCTTTACACATAGAAAGGTTGTGTTATGGCACAGCCTCGGTCTCAGAACTTGTGGTATCGGATATAACAAAGGTATGGTCAGTAACTCTAATCGCCGCAATTGCAATCATGCTTGAAATCATGAGTTTGGATGCAATGTGAACACAGCCTTGGTCTCCATTTGCAAACACCAGCTGCTTACAGTCAATGGAGTTTGCAGCAGATGCCATTCTTTGTTAAAGGTTACATCAAAATGGGGCTAACTTGGTTATTTGTGCCTTGGCTACTCATCCCTAAATATGATGAAGTTAATTGAGAGTACCAAGGGCATCAACAGCTTCTCAAAAGGGTGGGGGGGGGGGCACTGAGGCTTCTTGGAGCATAGATACTATGCTTGGAGCAAAAGTGGAACAACCAAGCAGGGGAGGGTGTGTGAGTATGTAACTTCCTTCCACAGTAGAGGTTTTTCCCTAAAAAACTGTGCATCAAATTTGCATTTTAGAGTACATTGAATGTTTAAAAATACTACCACGTGGATTTGTTATTAAATGCAGCTAACTCACCCAAGATCGGGACCATATACTGTATCAATGTACAGTGGTCTGTTAATAATTATATATATGTTTGATTGCCCAACAATTGGGGATATATGCCCCCCTCCCCAATCAAAAATCGTCAAAGTGATCACACATTAATGATATTTTAGCTCTCGACACTGGATAAACACTAAAAAAAAGGTGATTTTGATCACACATGTTATTATTTTTTTCATGAAATATTAATATATGTTGATGTCATACAGTATGATTCTTTGCAAAAAGCACTACGCCTGGATCCCCTAAAATTCAGCTTGCCCTTTAACAGCAGGCGCAGAAGTTTTTGACGCCTCATTCCTCATTTTCATCACCCAGCCACTAACAACTCTTCAACCTTTCCAATTTCCTGCACCTGGGCATAAATGGAACTCCAAGCTTTCACAAAAATGACCAAAAAAAAGAATGAATCTCAGATGTTTCAGCAAGATGACATCTCTCTAGAGTTCCTCCATTTAAAAGTGCCCATGGACATAAAATTTAGGGCTAATCCACCAGCCCATGGCTAGTTATTTAAGAGTCTGGTCTACTGTATTTAAATGTACTGTAAGTTTACCTTGGGCTGGTTAAAAATCATAAGCTAGTAGGCTATGTGCAACCAGTACATGTGCCATAATGGCCTGTTTTGGGGGCGAACCCTGATCAGAAAGTCTTGTTACCATGGTAATAGTGAGGCAATCCATGTTATGATCATTTTTTTTTTCCTTTCTTCTTTGTGGGTAGGGGAATAAACAAGAGATTGTTTTTTAGAATTACTTGAACTGAAAAGAAGTAATCCCTGATATACACTGCACTCTCAAAGAATTGTGCTGTATTCAAAAATAGGATTCCTTTTTAGTACTGTATTATCAACACATAATGAATATCTAGGAGTGCAGTAGGATGTACCTTGAACTAGAGCAACTCAGGTTTTAGCATTGTTGTCCTACTGCTACATTACTAAGTTACATGTACAACCACTACTACTACTCCTCCTCCGCCTACTACTACTACTTCTACTACTGCTACTAGTACTACTAGTACTACTGCTACTACTACTAGGCCTACTTGTTACTACTACTACTACTACTACTACCTGCTACTACCACTACTACATGTACTACTAATACTACCACTACTGTTACTTCTACTAAGTATATTTATGTATCATGGTAATGGTTTGTGCAATTTATTATTTAATGTTATATTTTGTAATCATCAGTTATTTGTACCAACAGCCAGAATATGATTTTTATCCCATTGTATTTTATTTGTGCATGACAATAAACTTTGAATATCTGAATATACATCTGAATACTACTATATACTACTACTAAGAAGAAGACAATGACGAATCACACCAATCTTCATTTAATAACGACCTAAACTTACAGTATGTAGTCATCTTCATCTACTGACAAATGAATTGCTTTTCATGCATGCAGACAAGAAAGAGAACAGACTGACATACTACGGTATGCATCATCTAACAAGAATCTGAACGCACTGAATTCCCCAAATGCAAGCTCATTTCCATCATAATGGCATTGATTTTACGATAATGCAAACCCCATCGCCCGCCGACAAATTCTAATAAATGAATGAATGGAGACCCCCAGCGGAGGGCTCCAAGGGGAAACAAATGTTTACTTTTCCAATCTCCAAGCTTTGGAATGGTATAATGTTGCAAGATGTCAACAAGAAATATACACACGCAAGGTGTAAATGTATGTCCCGCTCTCTTCCGAAATGTACTCGAGCTGAAAATTGTCACAACCGCCCAGTCATTTGAGGTGTGATCGGTGTATTATGCGCTGTAGCAGGCCTTGAAATGTGTGAGGAAAAGTGGTACGCATGGGAACGACTTACACACTGTAAAAAGTAGAAGCTCTGTTTTCTTCCATGATAGTCCTACTATATGTAATTCTATGTTTTACTTACTCTTTTTTTGTAGTTCTTTTGACTTTTATTTAATAATTCTCACCCAACATTAGGAGTTATGGACTTAATTTTTCTTCGTATAAAAATATATACTGTCACATATAGAAATACATATCAAAATAATCAAGATCAAATTACAGGGATAGTATTTTCTTTGTCTCCTCATACAGCTGATACAATCATAAGACTTTTCTTTTACTCCTTTCAATGCAAAGACATTCAATGTTTAAAAAAAACATCTTCCTTTATTTTCTACCCTCTGTTTCTTTCTGTGTTCTACTCAATTTACACTTCATCCCTTCCATTTAATCTCTTCCCAGTTGTACATATTTATCAAACATACATGCAATATGTATACTGAGCGACTTAAATTATGAAATTTTATCCTAGCTGTATTATATACTGATGTCAATGTTTACATATTATGTAATATTCAAATGTTAACATCCAGATTACATTTTTTTTCCTTGCTTTATTTTGAAAGAGACAAATAAATGAAATCCATAAATTTCTAAATCTATAATACCTCCAGTGCACAAGGTACAATTTCCCCATTATTTATACAGTAGCTTGAAGATCTACATATACCTTGGCTTGCAAAGGGATACATGTAGAATATGCGCAATCCACTTTGTGCACACTGCACAGCCCATACGCTTTATCAAGGAATACGCTAGTTTGATCAAGTGGTAATGTACAGGTATGTAGGTTAGTTAGGCTACTACCGAGCATCTCGTACAGAAAGCTTGCAAGGGCATTTATTATTATTCTGGGGGACTGTCTCTTTCAGCTCTTGCCGGGGCTCTTGCCTGTATCTGTAAGAGGCAGGTGGGCAAGGGGCGCCGGCATCAGACGGCATTAAGCCAATCAAAATTAAGCCCCAGTGGTGAAAGTGAAAGAGGGGGCTCTTGGGCCCACCTCCCCCCCCCCCACCACCCTGTGAAAATTTGGTTGAATTTCCACATTTGAGCATCAATTTATATTGTGCTTTAAAAATTTTTGGGTGCACACAATTTTATTGGAGACCCCATCACCATCCCCAACCTGATTCCTTGGTACATGTATGCCACTGTTGAACCCCCCCCCCCCAATCAATCTATGAAGTCGGCCTGACAGAAAGGCTGAATACCCAAGACAAAAGAAAGATGAGCTTGAAGACTTCTGTGGTACGAATGCAGCATAAATATTACATGCACAAATCACGCAGATACCGTACAGCTCTGTTCCTCTCAAGACTAGGAGTAAAGCGTACTCACCGCATTGTACATGCATGCAAACACAGCAGTTAATGCCTTAAAAATGGCACGTTCTGAAATGCCAAAAAAGGCTCTATTTTTTTTTCAAAGAAATGTGATAAAACTGAAAATAACTGGTTGAAAGAATGGTACTTTCCCATCTACAAATTTAAAAAACACAATAGGCCTATATCATGTAGACCAACTTCTGCTAGGTTTGATATTGTTTTCTGATATTTGAAATGAGAAAGCTGCACTTTATAAATGATTGAAAAAAAATGTTAGTACTTGTATTGTACTTTCAAATCTAAACTTGGGATTTTTATGCAAATGATAGAATCATATTCTTGAACAATATTGATTTATACTTTTATCATATTGGGATATCACAAGCACATTCCATACTTGTACATATATGTTTTGACACTCTGAGTAAATATTGAAATATTAAAACATCACGTAAATCATAATTTACATTTGAGAGTAACAGCTAGCAATAAGTTACCCCAAACTGTTAACTTATGTAAACAACATTTTGGATTTTTGTTATCAAGTTTTATGGACAGAATTTGCAGGCTACACGTTCCAAACTCCCATAAAATACAAATATACGTCCTCAAGCAATTGAATGTTTGGCAACACAATATCAATTAACAAGAAACTGATTATCTTTTTGATCTTTTTTAAAACAAATGGAACATCACTATGTTTTACTTTGTTTTTTTTTTCATGAATTTCTGATCAAATTCAGATGGACCGAAATATAATTTGGTTCAAAACTCGATTTTCGCTATAGCAGTTACCACATCTTATAGAAATACAACTTTACCAGTAGCTAATTTCAATGGTAATTTGTGCCTGAGGGGAAATCGCTGAATGGAAAAATACAGTCGGTCTCCGGAGTATAGGACTATATTACCCAGTCAATGAACTAATCTTTATTCAATTTCCATTCCTTCGCGGTGCCTTACGCAGATTATAACTAATCCCAGCTGATTTATCAGCTAATATTTATTCTTGAAATTGAATATCTGGATCTGTATTCCTCCCACGCCCACTCTTTAATTGATTTTCTAGCAGGGAGAGGCAATATTTAACATTCATCATGTGGAAATGCTGGTCACATTTTCTCTGATGCACAGTATGATTTGCTAATAACTTGTTTTCTTGGGGGTTTATGAGAATAATCAGTGCTGGATAATCAAAGTTGTTATGTCACAATTGTATTGTGACTAACATATTGGTGGCTCTGTTTTTATCATGAATGTCAAAAGAGGGTGCTGTGCCATTCAGCCCTGATAATATTCCTTCAACTCAAGTGCCCAAGTCGTAGATCTGCACCAAATAATAGGACTACACGTAAAGTACATACATATAGGTTCATATCCTCTGGCATGTTATGAGTTAATACTTTTTGTTTCAGTGACATATGGACTATTTTTCTTGGCAATATATTAGAAAGATATAGCACTAATACATGTAGTCCCAGTTGGAAAGGGGTGGGAGGGGGGGGATCTTGAATTAAAAAATCCTTCTACCACTGTATGTTTGCACATTCACAATATGAACTAAATTTTGGCGTCAACTGCATAATAAGGGATGATAGATCATTCAACCTTTGCACAAATACGCTGTGCCATGATGTTCTAGACAGACAAGTTCACACTTCACAGTTGGAACCAAATGCTAGAACTCCGCGGATCATAAAAGGTCACATCGAGGTCACAGATTGAGAGGCACAGGTGTGAAGAAGAACCAGGTGTCAGTATGACATTGTGATGTCTGGAGTCTTGAACAGAGTTGAAGAACTGGAACAGTGGTTTTGCATTCAGGTGAGCATCATTTTATAAATGGGCATTGGGCATTAATGAAATGGGTGATAATCAGATTTGGTAATGGGTATTCAATAGTAACAGCAGAATGAAACACCATTGGCTTTTAAAGACACTATATAACATTGTGGAAGACTCGTTTAAAAAATTGTCAAACTTTGCCTTCTGACATATCTGACAGTGTTTGAATAGACAAATAAACACCCTAGAACACAAAAGTTCAGTCAGTTATGCTGTCACTAGTAAAAATATGTACAGATTAAAATTGGCACGATTTATTCTCGGCCAATAACAAAATCTAAAACACAGCAGTCTATGGTGAAAAACTGGAATGGCCTCTCAGTGATTTTTACTCTTTTAAAGCACTTAATGATCATTGTGAACTGTAATTTTTTCAGGGCTTCATTTTTAAACCTGTTGAAAGACACTACTAGCATGGGGAATCATGTAGCTCACATTTTTTTAAATGGAAACATCGTTATACAGTGCCTTTAAGTGAAAATGACAGAATTGAGAGCAGTCTAAATATTCAAAAAATCGAATGAGCAGAAGTAGAAAACATACTCTGTCCAGACAGTATCCAGGGCAGGCTGGGAAGTATCAGGTTGGAATAATTCATCTTGCATTCGTAATGGTAGATGAGAAAAAAGAAAAGGCCTACATGTATGTGCCAGCATTGAATTAAAAACATTGAACCTGTAAAGCTAGTTGAAAATTAGCGTATCCCATTGACTCTCAATCACACTTCTCAAACAAGGCGCTGACATTTCACAAAAAGAACAGTGTACTGATTCTAGTCCAGCTATTACTCTTGAACGCAGCCATTAAATGTTGGCATGTGTAGATGGGACAGACAACACTTCGTCACCCTGAAGCTTCCCATTAAGAGGGTTCATAATATGGGGTTAGATCCTGCCTGTGAACATCTTATATTGATACACGAAGATGTGCAAATAACCTTGAATAGCAATTTGTCTACTCTGTGCATCAATATTTTGGTCATCCAATACCAGATCAGCTTAGAATGAAAGCTCAATGTCAATGACATTTATGTGTTGTGTGTGTGTGTGTGTGAGAGAGAGCAAGTAAACAGAGTACCCGAGTTACAAACATTAACCACCAACAAAGGACACGAGTGTCAATGGAGGACCTGCTTAATGGGGACATCATGATTATGCTGATATTTTTAACCTGTTGAAGACTAAGAATGAGGTATCTCGGCCAGGGAGTCTGAGTGTAGAAAATATATCTTATATTGAAATTTAACCATCTCCCACAGGTTTTAGGGGTTCAATTATTTTGTTTGTTTGTTTGTTTGATTGATTGTTTATTTGTTCTGTTTGGCAGAAGATATGTGTGGAGTCCTCAGTCATTGACAGATACAATTTCAAATCATCAGGACAACATCAATAGACATTAAAGGGAGAAGGCACCAGCAACAGGTATAAGTTAAGAATAAAAATAACATTGTGAGTATTGTGAGAATTATGGTACATGGTGACAAAAACAGCCTAAATAAGGGGTACAATGTGATACTCACCCCCATCAAGGCCCTATAAATTAGTTAATTTGTGTTTATTTTACGTCTTTGTAAGTTTTACCCTAAGACAAAACTTGCAGAAACAGCGATAGGGGGAGAAGCTTATCAATTCAAACAGTGCATTCAGTACCACGGTGCAGCTAACACACGTCGCGTGGCATGCATTGGTCACGCATGGTCAGCTCCCTGCAGTGCACGTGCAATCTGATAGGTTGGCAAGAACTCAAATATTTTCTTAACTTATGCCTGTTAGTTGCTGGCGCCTTCTCCCTTTAAAGTGATAGGCTAACATTGTGGAGCTTCAATTTAAAAAATTGTCAAACTTTGATATCTGAACTACACAGTAGTGTTCAAATGGACAAATAAACACCCTAGAATACAAAAGTTTGGAAAGTTACACTGCCAATGGCAAGTTATACATGAATAAACAATAAAACTTGGGGCAAGTTTTATTAACCTAGGTGTACACACAGTAAGTCTATGGGAGGAAATGGGCAAGTGAATCTGGTCAACTTACGATTTGCATTTTTTTTTAAGCACTAAATAATCATTTTGAAATACAATTTTTTCAGGGCTTCATTTTTAGACCTCATCAAAGACACTGGTAGCATGGGGAATCATGCGGCTCAGATTTTTTTAACTGTGGTAAATGTTAGCCAATACCTTTAATGTCCTTGATGGATAAATCATGTGTGTCTGCATGGTTGTGTTTGTTTGTGATGGTTCCAATGTCTATTTGGTGAATGTGAGTATACTTTCTTGTACATATGAACTTGTATGTATACATGTGTACATGTATGTGTCTGTCTGTAGGTGTATCTTTTATTTAGGGCCTACTGCATGAAATGTACATGTATGTTCTGTATGTTTGTGCTTGTGTATGTCTGTGTCTGCGTGCAGTACATGTATGTTGCGCTGCTTTATTTACGATCAAATCTTGGATGCTAAATCAGCATACATTATAAACACATCATTACACCCGAGCATTCACGAATGGAAGGTGTTGTAAAAACCAAATGACTGTGAATAAATTGCCAACAATATACCACAAAGTGTTGTGTACCAAGAATATATCCGTGATGACACAAACATATAATAACAACTGCTTTGTACTTTAAATGGACATTTTATGCAATCTTGTTTAAATTTGACATTTAGAAATTGTCAATCAAATAATACATCAGGTATAAACATGCTTGGGATTGTTATATTTCTCTGTCACATGCTTGAATAACATGCAATCAACATGCTTGAAATATTTGGTAATTTTTGTTTTCTGAAGTGTAGAATGATAAGACAAACATTTACAAAAAAATCCATTGTAACAGAATCATCACAATATAATTTACACACCTAACATGATATAATTTTTAGGAAGATTATATGTCAGTTACACACAAAGTTGAACGAAAATTGAAAAACAGGTATTTTATCAATATCACTTAACACAAGGTTAAATTATAAGTTGAATATTCTCTCAACAACCAGAAAGTTATGTTTATTAACGACAATGTTCTTAAATATGGTATGTATTGTACCTCTTACTTATTTGTAAAGAATTGTGAATAAAATCATCATCAATAAAAATGATAATAATTTGTGAAATTCTCGTAATTTTACAAATTGTAAATAAACATTTCTTATAAATATGCAGAAAAGATGGCCACGGACCATTCTTCCTTCCATTTGAGATATTTCCTTATCTTTGTTTAACTGACATAATATCTCTCTAAAACTTGGAGGGTAGCATACACCATGCCCACCAAATCCATGATGGTATTTTTACAAAAAATTTCTTGGACAAAGGTGAAATTTGAGGTTAACTAGAACCATGCATCATATTCAATTAAGATATACATGTATATCCCACCCAACCCCCTATAATGCAAAAGGTTAACAATTTGGGTATATTTTTGTAATTTAGCCAAAGAACAAAATATCAATGTGATGAAAATAATGAATTGATCAATATCTCCATACATACCCATACTGTGAAAGAAAATGAAACAATTTGCAATTATTTTAAGCACTTTTTTTTTTTTAGTAGTTTCGTTCTTGCAAAATGGTTTCAGAGGCATTTGGATTGGGAGCTGGCAAATTCACAGTGAAAATATTTTATTTATTCGTTTATTTCATATTTCACATTTTACATAACATATCATAACATAAAATTTTCAATAACATAACACAATATAATATCATATAGAATATATGTAAAACATATTTCATAGTGAAAGGTGACAATTACAGTTTCATGAAGAAAAAAAATAAATACAGAGTTCACATAACATAAATTGTACTATGTACAGTATCTAAGTATCAATATGTGATAAGTAGTAAATAAGACGGGGAGATAAAAAGAAATATGAAGGGGGCCTAGTTAAAAGCAAGCTTGTATTGATTAGGTTCCCCTTTTAAAACAACAAAACGACGTCTTATAAAAATGGTTTGGAAAAGAGGCGAACATATTATTATTGGTTGA
>JZLH01S0051993.1:12162-28051 GCA_001188425.1 Eucidaris tribuloides | reverse complement strand
TGTTAAGCACATGGAGTGAGACCGAAGGCTCGACCTCTGCTATGGCGTCCGTCTCGTTTTTCAGTACTTCTCAGACGATCTTGACAGTATTTTACATGTATCTACGGGATACGCGCCCTCGAAGTCACGATACTGTTACACACTGGCGTTTCTAGCTCAGACTCCACGGAATCGGTGGAGCTCCCGAAACAGACGAGGAAAATAATCGATTTTACACCATACGCTGACACACTACGAGACTGAATAAATCACTCCTACTAACCCACCTCCGGGTCACGCCAATCCTGATTCCATCCTTATTTCGTCGTCAAAATGGCGGAAAAACGCGAACAAAATCGCAAGAAAGTTTTCCTTCACCACTGTTCACTCTCGGTACGCGATTTTTTCGCTGATTGCCAAAGCCTACGCCTACTACTACGATAGCACTATCTCTGGCCTTTGCGGCACAGCGGAAAATCGCGTCCACGACGAGTGAAGCCGAACACTATTCATTGGCCGATTCTTTCGCGTTTTCACCATTTTGACGAACGACCAATAAGCATCGAATTAGGACATTGCCATGACCGAGTGGGTATAGAGAGTGATTTTCACTCTCGTAAGTGTCAGGTAATGCGTGTAAAATCGGATATTTTCCGTCTGTTCGCGGACTCCACGATGTCCGTGGAGCCTCTGAGCTAGAACACTCCAGTGGTCTTTTCTGTAACACATATCGTGAACTTCGGACTCGTAGCGTGTATCCGAGATACATGTCTAACAAACCTGTCAGAGATCGCTCTGAGAAGCTACTGAAAAAACACGGACGCCATACAGACGGTCGAAGCCTTCGTCTAATGGAGTAGACTCTACTGCAAAGTGCAAAAACTCATAATAATATGATTTATCACAGGTTCAGAAGTGCATTGAAGTGCATCTAAAACTGCCAATCTACCTTGTCTGAAATCTTGTAAACATATTTGTTGCAACATTTTACACTTGACTTACCACCCAACACAATTATCAATACTTGCGACTGAACTAAAAATGTAACTGTGTCAATCAGAGATAAAGTGCCGCGTGTAGATTCACCATACTACTAGTGACATACAGAAAAATAGAGAAAATTCATAGCAGGCACTGGCCAGCTGAAACTGTTATTCTATATATCTAAAATAAATCTCACCTGCAAGCTGGACATTCTAAAGAAAGCCACAGCATCGACCACCAGCATGTTCTACTCGAGATTTCGCCATTTTCGATTATAATGTTTTAACTCTAGAGGCGTATAGTGACTTTTTCGGTCATTCCAAATGAGTTTGAGTCAACAACAAAACGTTAATGATACTTTTTCTTTCAATTTGAAGATTCATTCATTAAATTCTGACGCTGTGTAATTGCTTCACGCCAAATTTGTTTGAAGAGCCGGTTTAGGAGGGTACAGACTCTATAAAAAAACGCTATTTGTGGAAAGTTGCTTTAACCACCAATTACCTCTATAATTGTGAATCTCTGTCAACGTTGCATCGTTTCACTAACAGCTCCATCTACAGTCCCACTCGTAGTACCGTTACTGCAGCTCTCGCTAGGAATATTCGTGGCCGCAAATGAGGTCGCGCATTTTCAAAACTGAAGCGCCCCCCCCCCCTGCGGATGAAAAATTAAGCGTGCGTGCGAGAAAAAACATTCGGCCGCCAAAAGCCTGCCCGACGCGCACGCGAACGTGCAGCAGGGGGTGGTGCGGCATGGGGATCTGCCCCCTCCCGGCCCGCGAGCGCGGCAAGCAAATAAACACCCTATCTTGTAGGTATACCCATGACTGATCGCCCACGCGTCGCCGTTTTGTGAGCCCGTGTGCCAAAATTGATGCCGATCAGAATGTAAACAAGCCCCAAATCACGCAATATTTATCAATGTACAAGCTATCTTCACAAGTTCTTGCCAAATCTATTACCGAAGTACAAATATTCTCTATCATTTCAAATTGAAAATCATCAAATCTAACAGCGAAAAAGCGTCCAACGAGACTGTGAACGCTTGCAGTTGCCGCTAAAAAATATGGACCTTCACATCGCCCTGCATACGCGTATTGCAACGGAAGAGTCTTGCCGTCGCGCGTGTGGTCAAAAGTGGACCTCGATTTTTTATTCTGACTCAAATTTCATCTTTGCAGCCAATTCGCGGGTTGATCTCGTTGCAAATAACACAAACCAAAATTTGGCTACTCATTTGCAAAGAGAATTTTAATGCTCAGTTTATCAATCAGGATCAGCTTCACGATCGAAACATATCATCTGGCGCTAAACTCGAGGAACAAACCTTAAAACCGCCATAACTCGCAGAGCCAATCGAAGTGAAAACTGATCTAGCACGTTAGCATGATTCAAATGTGCTGCAACTCAAATATATGTTGTTTTTCGCCTTACACCCACGACGATCAACCCGCGCCGAAATTGCGATGGAAAACCAACCCTTCCCAGGATACAGCCGAATAGAAGGGGAGGGTCTTAGCCTTCCCAACACATGGATACGAGCCCTCCCCCACTTGGCTTACAGCGCGCGGCATCGCGGCATACGCCGCAGATGACTGACCATCCACATGATGATTGACGTCGCACTCGCGCGAAAAAGGCACATGGCACGGCGTCGCATGTCGCTGCCATAAAGCATGCATGCAGTAGCTGCCCGCGCCAAGAGTTTACGTACTTCATTAAAATAATTAATTATCAAAAATTTGTAGTGTTAACCGGGGTCATTTGTATTGTTTTCGAAATGTATGTATCTAGAATATCGCATTATGTGTTTGTAATTTTTAACCTTATCAGAAAACCTCCGCCGACTACTTTATTATCATAATTTGTTAATATCGATGAAGGGGAAAGAACTGGCCAAGTTGATAAATATTGCTTTTGAGAAACGTGTCAAAATACGCTATTCTGAATACCACGCGCATGCTATGACAAATTTTCGGTTATTGTGTCGATTCAGGTGGAGGTCTTTTATGGAGATGAGGAATGGGGAGATTCGTACTAAATATCAACATGCAATTCACAAGGAAAACATGAGATAAACTGCTACAAAAAAAAATTCTTGGTTCCATCTGCCACCCGAATTTTGCGCGCGTGCACAGCTGCGTTGCGAGTGTGAAGTATTGGGTGCCTGTACGTGTGAAGGGAAGGCGGAGATAGCGGAAGTCCTGCTACCTTAAACTTCGGATAACCGAGGGAGTCAAGCCGTGTAACTCTGGAGTGGAACTATACGACGAGGACTCTGGTTGGGGGAGCTTACAAAACGGCTCGGGTACTCGTGGGATTATTTGGTGGGAAATCATAGTCGCAGAAAGCCAATATTCATGACACTTGACACAATTAATACAAAGTTCCCTACCAATAATTTTCAACAACAGAGAAACTTAAATAACAAGCAATGTATACTGCATTACTGATACAGAACTTCATTAAACAATATATCAAATACAAAACTAAAAATACAAAACAAAAGATCCGAACAAAAAATATTTAAAGTTGAGTCATCGCAAGGACGGGTGGGGGGGGGGGGGCGGGGCAGTGGCACTACAACTAAATTAACGCAAAGAAATCAAAACACCGTTTTCTTGTCCTTAACTAAAAGAAAATTCAATCATGCAATAATTTTAAAAAAAAAATGAAGACAATCATGCAAGGACGAAATAGAATTAAAATTGGACTAAAAAAAGTACAATATATAAAAAATCAGCTTAAAAGCTATCATCGATGAGCCTAAATGTGAGAAACCACATTCCAGCTATGAAGAGAAAAAACACTTCATGATATAAGTACCTTAAAATACAAAGGTTTCGTTTTAAAGAAAATCAGTTCATGCAAAATGAAAACAAAAGAATTAAAGAAGATGCAGGGTGTGACGCTGTGAAAAAAAAACTATGGACACGCAACAAAGTCATGCTTTCACATTCAATGCGACTCCTCATCAAACATGTGCTTTGTGCACATGGATGCTGCGCAATACTAAACCTGAAGCAAGCCTCAAGACACGGACTGACCGAGCCCGGCCCCCGCCGCCCTACGGGCCGGGGGGGGCCGGGCCAGTACGGTCAGTGTCGCTTACACGGTCTATCACTGCATCTGCGAGCTCCTACAGGTCAACGTCAAGCTTGTACTTGCCGTCTGTCTTTAAATCATTTCAGTGCTCGAATTTCGTTTATGGTCACATCATGAAAAAACCAAAAGGAGTATACATGATTCCCAGCCAAAACGTCAGTGAAAATGGTGATACAATAGCATGAGTATAAGCAAGCTGCAGCGAAGATCGGTACACACGTCATGCCATACAGTGCAGTGGTACATACACTCGACGCCCGCGTGCAATACTACACAACACATTGCCTTTTCTCACACAGCAGCCAGCGAAGCATGCCCGCCCACACAGCACACACCGACAACCACACCGCTGAACCGTAAGGAGCGAAATATTGTGAACAAAGATGAACAGGGTACATAGATATGCGTCTTCGGAAACTTGACATTTAAAAGCTTAAAACGTGAAATAAATTAATTTGCAGGGAATAATTTTCCTTCTAAAATTTGTATCGCAATTTTCAGTCAATCACATATATTCAGTAAAAAATTCTACATAGTTGAATGTAAAAATCTGCTACGCATCTGCAAATTTGTGTAGCAGTCATGCTCAAAATGCGTAGCAAATTGCAATGTGATACCAGGAAAATTATTCCCTGGGTTTGCGAATTGCGTCCTCAAAAATTGATGACACGATTGGGTTTGTAGATTTGTGCAGTTACGTTAGTCATCGCAAATCTTTACACCTGCCTGTACATTTAAAGGGTAATATATATCCTTTGTAAGCCCTTACATCTTGAGGGGGTGCTACTGTGCTTCAAAGCAAGTTCTGTGTTCCAGGATTTTAAAAAATGTAATGTTAGATTTACCAATTATTTCAAGAAAGAAGTTCAAATGTGAAACTGATGTGAACCAATTGCTGATGTTTTTACCTGAACTGAAGAATTAATGAATGTTTTCCTTTTTATCTTCCAGGACATTGCAGAAAATGTTCACACTACACAGTCGGTGGTGAATGAGATTCGGGATAAGGCTACGAGACAACGGCTTGCTGTTCTTCCATATGAACTCAAATTCCGGGACCCATCGTCCGATTGCATTAGAATTGGTGATTATATAGAGAAGAGGGATTTTTTTTTCGGGGGGGGAGGGAAGGGTTGTTGTTGTTGTTTTTGGTGGGGAGGGTTAGGATTGTAAAAATGACAAAAAATACTGTTCTTTTTATGTTACATTAACATACCATAGCAGGCTTACTGTAGTTATGCAGGTGTAGGGAATGATGACACGGTTGGTTGAATAAACGTTTGATAGATTGCAACATGAATAAAATACAGTGCGTATCAAAAAAAAGTAGACACTTAGAAAAAAAATTATTAAAAATGTTTTTGGTGATTTTGAGATTATTTCTTGATATGAATATTTTGCCTTGGACCTAAGCTATCTGATGACACTGTTGGTATTGAAAGTATTTCACGCATGAGTGAGCACAGCCTGCTTTTGTGCAATCGGCCAAAAATGCATTTGCGCACAGAATTGTGTTCTTAAAGTCAATGTTTAATGCCTCAAAGACCGGTGCTGCAGAAGCTTTCAACTGATGTGGTTCTAAACGATGCTTGCACACAAGCAAGGCATAAGGCCTGGGGTGCTATGGTTCAGCGGACTCATCCCTCCCCCTTCTTTCAGGGGTGGGGTGGGTTAATTGATAATCTGATTATTGCTTTATTTTACTTGTCTGACAGAACTTGTGATACTGCTCTCTCTCTGAGCATGACTGAAGATTTAAATGAAGTCAAAACTACATATAGAGCAATGATTGCAGATTTAAACCCACCACTAACGCACCCTTCCAGAGAACAAATGAAAATGCTATTTTCTGCAATTCACGTGTTCTACTCTTAACATGATTGATACAATTGACATAATTCACACATATATATATCATAATAAGTGGAGGGTACCAGTACTGATATAACATTGACGATCATGTTAATATCTGTCTTAATTTGATGCCATTCAAAAAGTATAATCAGCTCTTCTCTGAGCCTTGCATGAAGATCAATCTCCTTGATGCAGCAGGTGTCAGGTTGAGAGCTTTCTACAGCACTGGGATCGGGGCATTAAGACACTATGACTTTATAAGAGACAATTCTGTGGCGCACATGCAATGTTTGAATGATGTGAAAAAGTGGGCTTGCTCATTCATTGCGTGAGAGTATAGTTTCAATCGAAAGTGGTATCAGAAGCTTACATCTAAGGGTAAAATGATCTCATATCAAAAGGATATATCTAGATATGAAATATTCTCGCTGTAATAATTATTTTTTCTAGAGTTGTCTACTTTTTTATTTGATACGACATTGTATTAAACCTTGTATGATTGTGATAGATGAATTGGCTGTGTCAATAATTCTTCTTTTTTAGCTAATACGTGGACAGTCAGTTTACACACAGAAAAATAGATACAGGAACTATTTCTTCACTTTTACACATTAAGTAATTCATTTATAAAAATATATAGATATTTGTATGCGAATATGAAGCCATGAGATATTGACAATAAGAATGTTAGTAGCTAGCACCAAGAAAATAACTGATGTAATGTTTAAAATAGATGAATGAATAAGCAAGTGAGTGTCCTGAATGTCCTGCGGTGAGTCCGAAATGGTGGCGATAAGATGTCTTGCGCAGAAATTCCGGCTACCGTGACCAAATGTAAGACTAGCGAAGGAGCGTGGCGAGACAGCGAGTGAATGCTTGTGAAAAGGCGCTCGACGAGGAATCATGTCGCGGAGACGACGCTAACAGAGGCAGTGACGAACTCGGAGTTTAATTGTGAGTAGATGCTCCGCCGAGTCGGGTCTGAATGACGGATCGGGGATTAAAAATAATTAGATGATGGTATGCCAGTAGCAGCGTGACGACGACTCGACGCGGACGGTGAGCGTATTCGCCCGGTGATTAGTCCGATTGATTGGACCAGTGGTGTGCGTCCGTCTAATGAAGTGGAGATGTTTCGGAACTCAGTGTTCGTGTATGTTGCGAGCAGACACACGACGAAGAATGGTCGGCAGAGTGAGGCAACAGTGAGTTGTGCCGGTTTGAAAGCACATTTTAAGAGTCGCTCGAACAACTGAAGGAAGAAAAGTCTATCTGGGCTGGCGGTAGATAGGCGCTGAAGTCGTTCGTACAGTTCCGAACCACCGGAAATCAAATTCGGTGTTGAAGAGGGAAAATTCGGGCTTCGGGCTTGACACATCCTCGGCCGGTAGCAGCTGTTGCAGTGCACTTGAAGAATAGGTGAATGACTTCAAGCCGAGTGTAGCGGAGGTTTTTGCTCAATTACGAAGTTGAAAACATATGGCGATGAAGACACGTAGCAAAAAGTAGGAAAAGCTTAGGAAGTGGAAAATCGGCAGGAAATCCACATGCAATGCAATGATGAATGGTGAAACAGACAAAATTTGCACCTTGAAATGGCTAGTCGATGCACTTATTGGAAATACACCAATGAATTACTAAATTTATGATAGCGTACCAAAAATATTTTTATTGCGACACAATGGCGTGTCTCCAATGTGGCTAGACTGGTTCAGAATTGAGTTGGCAGTTCCATTTATAAGGGGATTTTTTTTAATTATTTATGGCCCAGGCAAGTCTATCTGCAATAAGATTCGAGTTTAAGTTCTTTTTAATAAATTATGAAAAATCTCGGGGGGGGGAACCCCGAGATTTTATTTTTTACTTGAAAATTAAAGGGTTATAAGGAGTTATGTTATACGAGTTATATCATTGAAGAGCAAGTCTGCATAAATAAATTGTGTATAAATTCAGTATTTTATAAGATCTACTAATATAATTTAGGAACTATGGCTATAGATAAAAATTCAGTAGATGGAGATTAGCAGGTTTGTTTGGTGTTTGTTGTTTGGTTTTGTTGAAATTATTTCCGGAAATCCAATAAGAATACAAATATAATTAATAAATACGATAACAAATTAACATAATTAAATATTTAGCATATTAAACTAGAAAAATAACATACCCCGAGGAAACCATAGCAGTATTAAATAATATGCGTTCAAGACACTTTGCAAGTAAATTATTGAATAGATGAGGGAAAATATATTTCACCTAAATCTAAATTTAGAAAGGGAAGTGACTAGTCAACTCACAAAACGTACTTTGGTCATCTGCCATTATAATAAAGATACTTGTTGATTTTAAGCCAAAATTTAGTTGATTGCACACGGATACAACATTATCTGGTTTATCTTTAGTTGTAACCTACCCCAATTAAAAATTGATGTAGTAAATGAATAAATGAAATCTATGTTAACCCGTTGGAGACTAAGTATGAGTTAACTCATGTTGGGGTGTGTGGAAAATGTGTGTTGTAGTGAAATCAAATCACCTCCAATGGATTAAATAGCACAGGTTGGTTATAAATTCAAGAAGTGACATACCACAGTCATTGAGATTGTTCAGTAAAAAATTCAAGGAGGGAGGAGGGATTACTAGGGTGGTTGTTTGGCATTTATCCTGGCAATATTACTCTCAGAGTCTCATCATGGAAAAAGGTAGGGTTAGGAGGTCCATTTAATTTTGTTTTGTGTGAAAACAAAAAATGCGGATCATTGTACCCTCTATTCAAGGCAATGGAAAGGTAAATCTGCCACTGGGCAGTGTACAGACCAATGACATGCTTTACTTTCTTGCTTCTGCAGTGTCGGATTTTGCTCGGAAGACCGGAGACTACCAGAGCTTGTCGGCCACAGATATCAAGGTGATGGCCCTAGCCTATCAGCTGACGAAGGAATACGTTGGGACTGATCAACTGAAACAGCAACCAGAGAAAAAGGTGGGCAAATCTTTTGTGTAAGTTAGTGATGTTATTGTTCATTCAAAGGGCAGTGACAGGATTAGGAAAAGTTGTATCAATTAGCAGTACAGTTGTATTATTATGGTGCACGTGTTGCACTGGTGCACAACATATAGAAATAAACTGACAAAAAATCAAGTGAAAATGATGTTAAAGACACTATATAACACTGTGGAAGACCCATTTAAAAAATTGTCAAACTTTACTTTCTGACATATCTGACAGTGTTTGAATGGATAAATAAACACCCTAGAACACAAAGGTTTGGACAGTTATGCTGTCACTTGTGCAATATGTGCAGATACAAATTGGCACATTAATTATTCTCAGCCGATAGGAAATTCTGCAACACCACAGTTTATGGGGGAAAGCTGGAATGGTCTCTCAATGATTTTCACTTTTTTTAAAGCACTTAATGATCGTTTTAAACTGCAATTTTTTCAGGGCTTCATTTTTAGACCGTATCAGAGACAATGGTAGCATGGGGAATCATGTAGCTCAATTTTTTTTAAACTGGAAACCTTGTTATACAATGCCTTTAAGTGATGTTGACTTTAAAGGCCTTTACTGTCATAAAAGATCACTTTCCACAGAAAGCTTTTTCAACATCAAAATGCATACTAAAAATAAGTTTTAGGCAATTTGGTAACCCAGGGTACAGCGATGAAAAAACAAAACAAAATGAAGATTTCTGTTTGATACCCCAGGGTACCATTATTGTTGTCAAATTCTGTAAACTTAAAGCACAAGTTTAGTTTTGGCAATTTTTTGTTGATTTGAAAGCTTTATGCTCAAAGCGTAATATCACACCAATAACAGATTCTGAATGTTTTTAGTTTTTTAAATTAATTAATGAAAAATTCGGGGGGGGGGGGGGTGGACCCCGAGATTTTCAACTGTATTTTACATTATAGCCACAAAGGTTTAATAACGGTGTTAAGGTTATTGGTGTGATATAACAGTTGGCATAAAGCTTTCAAATAAAAAAAAATCGCCCAAAACTAAACTTGCACTTTAAAGGCACTGTATAACAGTGTTTCCAGTTTAAAAAAATCTGAGCTGCATGATTCCCCATGCTACCAGTTGTCTCTGACATGGTCTAAAAATGAAGCCTGAAAAATTGCAGTTTAAAACGATCAGTAAGTGCTTTAAAAAAGAAAAAACTCATGAGAGCCATTCCAGCTTTCCCCCATTAGACTCTGTGTGCAGAATTTCCTATCGCCCGATAGGAAATTAATGTGCCAATTTGTATCTGCACATATTGTACTAGTGATAGCATTACTGTCCAAACTTTTGTGTTCTAGGGTGTTTATTTGTCCATTCAAACACTGTCAGATATGTCAGATAGCAAAGTTCGACAATTTTTTAAATGTGTCTTCTACAGTGTTATATAGCGTCTTTAATGCATGTATGTTTGATATGGAATATTGATATTTTTCCTCCTCATTCAGATGACCTACTCATCAAGCAAAAAACCTTTAGAGAAAGTGACTGACATAGCAGGATTCTATTTTCCAGGAAAGAAGGTAATATTTCAACTGCTCAGATTTGATTCATGTTGTAAGGTTAACTTTTTGACTGCAAGCCATGAAATATGTTTGTTAATGCATTGTTTTGAAAGTTGCAATTTCAAGTAAGCGGAATTTTTGGCTGCCTCAACTATTCAAGTTTGTGGTTGGAAATGCATTCATCTTGCTATAAAGAAATGATAATAATTTACTTGTAACAATAAATTTAGGTTGATGTCTAAAAGTGTAATGTGGTTGAAAGGCAGTTACATAATTGGGAGAAGTACAAAATGCCTCAAAAATGAAATGAGTTGAAATATATACCAATGTATACTCTGGCTGGAGTGTATATTCGGGCTGGAAAGATTTTTCTTGACTTTGTTTACTTGAAAAGAGACATGCATTAATTTACCAGTATTGTTTCAATCTCCGACCCTAATAATTTTTAATCCCATAGAAAGCTACACAACAAATTTCACCATCATAGATTTTTCTGATAAAAATTATACAAATATAGAGGAAATGACTGAATTTTCACATTCTTGCCATTTCCATTTAAAATACTAAATCAGGAACAAAACAAGCTTACAAATGGCCAAAAATAAATCTGTTGACTTAATAAATATCTGGGTCAGATGTCAAGCCTATGTCAGAATGCAAAACAGCTGGATCTCTCACTGCCCATTTAGAAATATGTATATCATCCTTATGAAGTGACTTTGAAGTTATGTTTTTAAAACATATCACTGTCTCACCGCTAAATATATTCCTCTTAGCAAGAAATCTCCCAAATTCCTATTGTTTGAGGGTGTCGGCTAATTCCTGGAATAGAAGGTATTAAAAGCAGGGCATCCATTTTGCATGCCTTACAATCACATGTTGTGTAAATACACTGGTGTTCAGAAGAACTACCATTTAACCCGTTAGAGACGCTTTGATTTCACTATAACACGCATTTTCCATAGACCTCAACACGAGTTAACTTGTACTTAGTCTCCAACGGGTTAAAAAGCTTTGGCAAAGTATACGAGCTAGAAACTCAGGTTGGTTAGAATTTGATTTTGAATTGAATTCAAATATCATAGAGACAAAAATATTTAGTCTACTTTCAGACCTTTACAGTGCATGGGTGTTCATCATGTATGATATATGAAATTAATTCACAATTTACAAATTTGAACCATATACATTCATGAACATGAACTCTCTACATTAGTGTCATGCAGATAAGTCCTTTATAGACCAATAGAAGTATTGGTACAGGGAAACCCCGTTATAACGAGGTTGTCGGGACCGCCGATTTTACCTCGTTGTAACCAGTACCTCGTTGTAAACGTACATATAATGTATCACACAAAATATAACATGTATAGGACTAGGCATTAAACCCATCTGTTTACTGCTTCTCCCACTTGTTTTGCACCAAAACTATGAACAGTAGGCTTTTTTTTTTCATTTATATACTTATCCAAAGTAATAAAGAAAACTGGATCTCAAAATAAAGCAGCAAATTTCATCATCGCTCGTAACTTGCGTTAAGTACTCTGCACGGTTTTGTGTGTGTAACAAGTCAATGTACTGTTAAGTAGTGTGTATTACACAGTACACTGTCATACACAGACACTTGAATATGAGTCAGGGACTTCATGTATTGTGCATGCTGCGTGGCAGGCTATCACGATAAACTGCGATGCGCTCTGAAATGATTTGGCAATTTTTGCATTGCCAAAATTTAGAATTTGATCAGCACATGATGCGACTTCCATTTCCTTGTTTTAACCGGGTGAATTTCTTATGTTTTTCTTTGTTAATGGGTTGAGAAAAATACCTCGTTATAAGCGATATCTCGCAATAACCGAGCTCGTTATAAACGGCACTTCTTTCCATTGAACAACCCATAA
Organism: Eucidaris tribuloides; assembly: GCA_001188425.1. Classification (NCBI taxonomy): domain Eukaryota; kingdom Metazoa; phylum Echinodermata; class Echinoidea; order Cidaroida; family Cidaridae; genus Eucidaris; species Eucidaris tribuloides. The sequence goes on along the minus strand of JZLH01S0051993.1, from coordinate 15,717 downwards.
ATGAAAACGGGACCGAGACAATCACCTCGTTAAAAGCGGTACCTTGTTATATCCGAGCTCGTTAAAACGGGGTTTCCCTGTATTGCGGTAATGTTACTGAAGTGACTCAGTTCTGTAAGCCTGACATGCCTGGAACACACATGAAGAGGCAGTTGGTTTGGGGGCATTTTTCAAATTCTAGATAATTACTGATCTTCAAATTTCCCAGACACGTCCTTCATAATTAGCCCAAGGGAATGAATAACTTTTTGTTGTGCCTCTGGAGGGCTGCAAAAGAAATGTCCTGTCTTTAAAGGCAAGGTTCACCCTGATGTCAAGTTCGCTTTAATAAAAGCAGGAAAATGAGAGAAACATATTAATGAAAGTTTGGTGAAAATCCATCAAAGAATAGCAGAGTTATGAGGTTTCAAAGTTTTAATTTTGTGACGACACATGCGAGCAGCTCCCCATATGTCATGTGATATAAATTCCATACATTGCCATTTTTTAATGGTTCATGATAATTGGATGTTTCTTTTTTATAGAAGCCAGTATGAAATAATGTTTCTGATAATATATCGAATGCACAGGTAAAATCATTTTCAAATTTCTAAGAAAACGACACTTTTATGGAATTTATATCACATGACATATGGGGAGCTGCTCGCATGTGACGTCACAAATTTAAAAGTTTAAAATTCCATAACTCATTATTCTTTGATGGATTTCTACCAAACCTTCATTTATATGTTTCTCTCATTTTTCTGCCTTTGTTAAAACCAACTTGACCCCAGGGTGAACTTTCCCGTTAAGATTAAGTGGTATGTTTGTTCATTTCATCTGTTTTATAGAATGATGTCACAGGCATCGTCTCTGGTAGTGATCGCAAAGAGGACGGTGAAGTCAACCAGTCAGAGGATAATGCACTGTGTGATGAAGGAGCTGGAGATGTCCAGCTCGATCTTTCCGAACTCGAACAAAAATCGGCCGACGAAGGAGATGGGGAGCGAAAGATGGACACGACAGGAGCGAGACAAGATGAGCAGATTGATGAATCACGGACTCGTGACAATGAGAACCTGGAAGAAAAGGAGAATATGGAGGAGGATGTGTGCATCGAGGAGGAGAAAACAGATGATGGAATAGGAGATGAAAATGATGCTGAAATTGGAGCTCAAGATGAGATGGAAGATGCAACAATCGAGAAGGAAGCGGTGGACGACAACTGTGAAGAAGAAGATGATGATGATGATATTGCTGATCTTGATGAAGGTGATGACGATGATGATGATGACGACACCGGGTGGATCACTCCCCAAAATATCTCTCAAGTTCGAAAACGGATGGGAGGAGGAGACGAGAGCTCCATTGAAGGCATCAAGGTTGGCTGTATGACCACAGACTTTGCAATGCAGGTAATTACGAGAAATGATGTGAAATAGATTCTAATGTGAGTACTGGGTAGTACTGTAGATGTCCACAATTTCAAAAACCCTAAAATAAGGCCAGGTTGATTCACACCTGAAAGAATAATCATATAACAAGGCCCTATTACATGAAACTTGTATCACAGAAAATCTCAGGTTATTTTTACCATTTTTTTCAAAATTGTAAAATTATTGAGACAATTATGCTTGCCAGCAATATATCTCTTGTAAAAGTTTTAGGCAAAAGGGCCCAGGTGTCAGTTGTAGCACTTTGGACTGCATGTGTCTATTGCATTAAACGGTTGGTATCCGTATTTCAAGGCACCCCTCTGAGTCACAGTAGAGGAATATATTAACCAGTGACATCAGTACAATGTCATGTTAACTCTGGGAATTACAGGTATATGGACAATGTATGTATGCGTAGTGCACATTTGCGACTTTAGCTTGTTAAGAGTTAAAGCAAGTGTGACAATGTTGAATGTTTCATATACAGTATGGCTTGGGTTTGCTTGGTAGTGTGGTTATACGGTATGTCCATTGCAAAAGGTTTGTGTGGTAAACTACTTTCACAATTTTCAAGGTATTGAAACACAATCCACCTAGCCATCATGAAGTACTGTATAACTGCATCTGGGGTAAGGGGGGGGGGCACCTTCAATGATAGCTCTAGTTGATATTTCACACATCTTGTTTTTCTTTTGATTTACAGAATGTCTTGATACAGATTGGGATTCCTGTCTTATCTGTCAACGGAATGCTCATCAAGCGTGCAAAGAATTTCGTCCTGCGTTGCCATGACTGTTTCAAGTAAGATGATCCAAAATGGTTGCTTAACTATTTTGTAACTTTATCATGAAACCCCATGTAATATTCAGGGATGCCACTCAATGCTATTCAAAAAGTCTGAAAATATCTGAAAAAACCCTGATTTTTTTTTTTTTTGCCTATTTTTTGTACAGGGAAAGACTGACAAAAAAGTAGGAATTCCGACAAAAGTCTGAAAAGTGGTATCCCTGAATATTCTGAATGCATAAAACTGATATGTGTGGATTGGATGTTTTCCATCAAACTTGAGATTTATCACAGATTTTTGTGTGAAAAGGCAAACAGATGCTCTGCACATTTTGTCTGTATTGTGGGTATCTATTGTTTCCAAATTTATAAATTGACAAAATTTATTCTAACTTCGGAAATTTTAATAATACATATACTAAAATAAAAATTACATTTTTAGACAGGACATACTTTCATCTTCAACTTTTATAGACCTTTCCTCCAACATGTGAAAAGATATAACTGTTTGAAGTTCACACTGCACTCCAAAAGTTGTGGCACTGTTCAAAAAGGCTTGAGACATATAAGATAAAGCCTCCATTTCTCCATTTTACAAAATCAATTTTTTTTCCAAATTTTCTTTTTTCGTTTCAATCAAAATCACATATATAAACACCATATATTACCTTATACTTGCATGATTACAACTCAGCCTCAGTGAAATGGAGCAGCTGTAGTCATGGTAGTGAAAAAGACAGCCAGCAGAAGGGCCTTCAGAAGGGTTGGCTGGGGTGATTAAAGTTACTCTCATGCTTGGTAGTGGTTAAAGAATGAATTTAGACATTTTAATATTTGTTTTATTTTAGAATTTACTACCAATTTTAAGGTTATATCTTCAGCATTACATGATTTCCCAATTTCCATATTGCGGAGGAATGGAAGTTCTAGAGTTACGTAAATGTAAATGATGACTTTACTTTAAAAAGCAGATTACAAAATAATTGATACCATTTGACAAACACCAGCAAGGTCATTTTGCATTATTTGCAATAAGTTTGATTATTGTCCTTTTGAGTAGTAGCAACAAGAAGAAGAAAAACAAAATCATAAAAATCATTTCAAATTTATTGTGTCAGGGTAACATCCGACATGTCCAAAGTGTTCTGTCCCAAGTGCAGTAACAAGAGTCTGGATAGAGTGGCGATGACGTCAAGAAGATGGAACTCAACATTATCACCTATCGAGACAAAGCCCCCCGAAGCTTTTGATTATGAGGCCTGTTAAGTGGCTCAGAATAGCTCCAGAAATACAAATTTAAACAAAATACAATGTATGAAAAAGGGGAAAAAATGATAAAGTGCTTTTCACAACT
>JZLH01S0051936.1:0-16617 GCA_001188425.1 Eucidaris tribuloides | reverse complement strand
TCTGAAACTCTCCCATTTTTGACAAATTGACCCCTGACATTTCCATACTGCTAGATGTGGTCCTTTAATTCAAACATTATAAATTGTCACTATAAACAATTTTCAATAGGTTTAATGTTGTTTTCTGATATCTGGGGTGACAATTAATTACTTTGTGAAAGATTTACGAGAAATTTATCTGATTGACCAAAACTATACTTGTGTTTTATAAATATGCCCATTTGACAGCCCCATAGCTAAACCCGTTGCCTCCGAGATTCTGAAAATCCCATAGAGTTAACACAGGGCACATCCGGTTCCCGTAGCCAACGGGTTAACAGATATTTGACATTTTATTTTAAGGAATTGTCATGTACCTAAGTTCGATGAATATTTACAAAACTGGCCTGTATTCAAATTTGGGAGAGGGTACATGTATTGAAAGCTGTTAACACTAGTTGAGTTTGTTTCAACTTCCAAGGGCTAAATGGTTACTGTTACAAGTTTATTTCCAAAGAAACTTCATGAGACACTGCTATACAATAGGAAAACAACAGTAAGAATGCTCCAAAACCTGATCGCTGATCTAATTCCCACTTTATTACGCACATGTCCTAATATCTAGACAACAGTAAGCATTAGCGTGTAAACCAAGACAAATGACATCGCAGCCACCCTGCTCGTATGTTAGATCAATACGGTTTGCAACGATTTCACTTGTATGCTTTCCGGTGGTACATATATTTGCATGCAACCTGAACAGGTTAATATCAAAGGGATTTTTTTTTACGGAGAGAAATGAGTAGAGTGTTTCCGTGATAAGGAGGTTAGCTTTAAATTGTAATAGCCTTGGCGACATTTTATACATTACTTCCTGTAACAATCAATAAATCCATTCCAATTAGCATGTCCATGGAAATATATCAAGACGTTAACAAGCTTTGGAAAGTACTGTAGCATGATAGCATCTAACATCAAGGTTCTCATAGCTTCTTTGGTTAGTCTTGAATTAAAGACCCAATATAACATTGTGGAGGCCCCATTTAAAAAAAAAACTTGGCAAACTTTGACAACATACCTGACGGTGTTTGAATGGACAAATCAGCACCCTAGAACACAAAAGTTCAGAAAGTTATGTTGTTGCTTGTAAAATATATAGAGATAAAAATCGGCACACACATTTTTGTCTGCTACAAAAATTCTGCAGCATAGCAGTCTTCGGGGGAAAACTGGAATGGTTACTCTATGAATTTTACTTTTTAAAAGCAATTTTTTTCAGGACTTCACTTTTAGACCTTATCAGAGACACTGGTAGCATGGGGAATCATGTACCTCAGATTTTTAAAACTGGAAACATTGTGATACGATGCCTTTAACACTTTGCCTGTGACAGTGTGTATTCTGATTTTGTCACATTTTGTACAACTTCACACTTTAAATGTAAAAAAAAAAAATTACTCTTCTCTTGAAGGACAATGACATATAGCGAGCATTAAAAAAAAAAACCCTTAAGAACCAAATGAGTTGATACATAGACCAATGTATACACTAACTGGAGTATATGTCCTGGCTGGAAAGATTTGCATTGAATTAGTTTATTTGAGGAGAAATAAGTATGGACATACTGTTGAAGTAGTGTGTGCATATGTATAAGTGAGTGAGTGTGTGTGTGGTGTGTGTGTGTGTGTGTGTGTGTGTGTGTGTGTGTGTGTGTGTGTGTGTGTGTGTGTGTGTGTGTGTGTGTGTGTGTGTGTGTGTGTGTGTGTGTGTGTGTGTGTGTGTGTGTGTGTGTGTGTGTGTGTGTGTGTGTGTATGTGTGTGTATGTGTGTGTGTAGCAATATGTCTGTCTGTATTTGGATTCATTTCTAATGCTTATGCCACACAAAAGTTGTTTGTATCATTTTCATTGAAATAACAGAAAACAAATAGGGTATAGAAAGGGTATACAACAAACTAGTACTTGTAATAGTCGAAGACATATTAGTTGTTGGTGGAATTGTTCAATGTGAAGTATAAACTATGTTTTGCAAATACTGCTTTTGAAATAAAACCTCATATTTGACTGACAAGCAGGATCTCTGGTGACATCTAAAAATGGGTTGTATGTTGCAAAAAATGGCAAGAATTTCCCACATGTTATGGGTGTACATGTCCACAATGTTTCTATGTAATTCTGTACATATTTATGGCAGAGGAAAACAATATCCATTTTAATCAGCATCTGATTAATCAAAAAATTGATCCTGAATATACATCAATTTAATCCTTTTTGATTTTTTTCCAAAAGTTATGATTTGTCATCACAAAATAAATCAAAATATCTAGTAGAAAATGCCATATATTTAACAATCAAAGACTGGGCACCCTACATTCTGTATTTGTAGATTGTTCAAAGAATATGACATCTGGATGTGGCACATATTGTAAAATCTCACAAATTAATGGGTTAACATACTTTACGGGCAGTGCCGCAGTGGCATTCATATCAATTAGTCATTCTCAAGAATATTCCATTCTCTGTACATGGTAAAATCATCAGTGGATTCAAAGAAGTAGGCGTCAGCACAGCACTGTAGTATTGTTATTACAAGTGCCATTTCAAAAAGGTTAACTGACTACTATTTGACTCTTAAAATCCCACACTAATATAAATGTGATTACTTTGTTTTAAGTATTAAAGCCCAAGTTTAGTTTTGGGGATTTTTTGTTATTTGAAAGCTTTATGCCCCAAAGTCATAACCCTGCAATAATAGATTCTGAATGTCTTTAGTTTTTTTTTATTAGTTAATGAAAAATCTCGAGGAGACCCCCGAGATTTTCGACTATATTTTTATAGCATCCAAAGGGTTAAAAAGGCTTTAAGGTTGCATGTGTTATACCTCATCTGAAAGAGCAGACTCTGCTCTTTCAGATGCGGTATAACTCATAGCCTTCTTTTTGTCTTTTAGTTTTTTGTGTTATTAATTATTGAAAAATCTCCGGGGGGGGGGGAGACCCCCAAGATTTGTGGCTATATTTTACATTATAGCATCCAAAGGGTTAAAAAGGTTTTATGAGCTATATCTCATCCAAAAGAGCAAAGTCTGCTCTTTCAGATGAGGTATAACACATGTAACCTTAAAGCCTTTTTAACCCTTTGGATGCTATAATATAAAATATAGTCGAAAATCTCGGGGGTCTCCCCACCCCCAAGATTTTTCATTAACTACTTAAAAAAAAACTAAAGACATTCAGAATCTATTATTGCAGGGTTATACTTTGGGGCATAAAGCTTTCAAATAACAAAAAAATCCCAAAACTAAACTTCGGCTTTAACAAAGGATATATAGGTACAATGACATAATTCCTCTGTTATCCAAACATTTGAACAGAAAGTAATGGCTGTGAAGCAAAATATTACATTTTACTACAAACACAAGCATATTGGCACTGTTACTTTGGGAAAATTTAACCGCCCCCCCCCCCCAAAAAAAAAGAGCTTTCAACTATTGTTTAAAGACATTCTGAAACTTTCAGGTTTCATAGTGTGTTAACCAGTTTTGGAAATAACTGAAATAATACAGCATTAATTTAATATCATAAACTGATTGACACAATTGAGGAACCTGGTATTTCATGGGTCTATGTGACATATTTTACACATTAACATCAATTACACATGTAACCCCTCACAGATGAAGGAAACTCAAATAGCTCTCTACAAACAAATAATAATATTTATGACAGAGTCTAAAAGACATCTACAATGGGCTACTTTGTACACAGGAAACTGGAGGTACGACCTGAAAATAAATAGCCAGGGCCTCATTTATCAAGCTTTTGCCTGAAAATTGGCATCCATAGTATTTGCATCTAATTTGATTCCCATTCAAAAGGGAAATTTTGTGATTTGTACAGTTTCAACATTCAACTTGTGGCTATGTAGACATGAGATGAGATCTGAGAAGAAACAACAAACCACAGAAAAAAATACTCAAAGAGAATGAGAGTACATAATACTGGACCAAAACTGTTACGTCATTCCCGCACAACTACTCACCCCTCAATACGCACACATTAGATGTCACTAATGGACAGTGGTGTACTTTGTCACGTCTAGCTTCTCCCTCTGACGCCTAATCACAAAAAATGGCCACCAACCGGACAAAGAGACTGTGCGATTCATTCGTTTTCGCATCATGGACGATTGCAGTAGGAGGGGTAAATATCCCCCGAGAAAAAAGACGAGAAAATTACTGCTGCAATAAATACTGCACTACCGGTCAAATATTGAAGCGTCTTGTGAGCCGCCGCTGAGAACCCGATGTGCGTAAGGGGGGCGAGTTCGTATCTCGCGTTGTCTTGCGTGAAGCCCTGAATATGAGCTGACAACACCGGTCTGGTTATTATTAAAGCCTTTAAAGATCCAAAATGTCAGCTGGTTGTGGTCCTGTGTTTTCTCAAGATGCCGGCTAATAACTCCGGCTCACTTGCCGGTACATTTCCCATCTGCTGACAGCCGAGTGGGGTATCTTCTTCCAATCAATGAGATCAGTAGCCAAAAAAAAAAAAAAAAAAAAGGAGAAGCAAGCTTCTCGTAGTCCCTCACTCTCTCTTTCTGGGCAGGAATTGATTAGCACTGCACATGCAGCCCTGCTTGAGAGAGCCTGGTGGCTAAAACACAAAGGCAGTATTTCACTGCATTATAATAGCTGGGAGCATCAGTTGGGTCGTGGGTCGACAGAAAACTGAGCTGAGAAAACTACGCAGAATTGGGAAAAAGTGAGGAGTAGAAGGAGAGTAAAAGAAGGGAAGAGAGAGTGATCGGCTTGGGATTAAACAGCGGAATACTTGATGGTCGGCCGATAGAGAGACGACCAGTCAGCCATTCCAAAACGGCTCCCGTGTATGTGCTCCAAATGAGATTAGGCCATTGGTGGGCTCTTATCGGCACGTGGGGGTAATGAAATTACCGAGGAGGTTCGCCAATGATTGCATCGCCGGTTTGCGGCAATCGAAATTGGAATGCGACGCTGGCTCTGCGTGACCGCTCAACGGATAATGTAGCAAAACAGAATACGGGGGTATGACTCCACGTTCGCCTGACCATGAAAAGGGCCTAGATTCAATTTACAAACTGTGCATGAAGCTAACGAAGGCCTTTTTTTCTATCTTTCCCTCACAAACAAAATAAACAATCGATGAATGTTTATGTTATCACCACAAGCATGACAGGTTCAATGGAAACAAACTAACCTTCAAGATATTTTCTGCGCGGGCTACACATGCACGTCAGAGAAGTTGATTTTGGTGAAGTGCGATATTGAAAATAATGACGCTAGCAATGTCAGGGCTAACTCATGAATTACTTACGCACAAGGAACAAAACATACATCCCAGTCAACTCATGTTTCAATGTCAATATAAGCCATTATCCACCAAACTCATTTTTCTTTCTAAATCACCAACGATATCTCCACAGAGGCTGCCGTAACACAGATGATACGTAATCTAGATAGATGTTTCCCGAGAATTGCTCGTGCACCAAATGACCAGACATTTTTCTCTCTCGTCATTTTTTTTCTTTTCTTCTTTTGCCAACAAGCAAAAATCCAGTCAAGGCAAAAAGCATTTAAAGTGCAGGCCAATTTAGCTTCTGTCTTCATGCATAAGAATTGGACAGTAAAGTACAGTTTGCCTTGATTCTTGCCTGCTATGGCTAGCAGGGGACACATGGTTTTCCCATGGCTGCAGAAAACGCTAACGTCTTACAACAAAATTTGACTCACAGAAGGGAATCCATTTGAAAAAGTATGATGCTGTCAAGATCAGATATCTATCAGAGGACCAACACAGACAGCTTGTGGGACCTTGACTTGTGTAATATGAAACCATGCATATAGCTTCAGAAAATTAGATTAAAACTGGATTCAGAATTCCATGCCTCTGGCAACATTACTTTAATTCATAAACTTTCACCCGTCATTACTTCATTGGGATTATCTCTTCAAATTCTAGTGGTATTCAATCATAATTTTAAAAAGGTTGTTTTCTTCAAGGGCAATTCAAATGAATAAATTAACAAATGAATGATTGGAGCGATACAGCAAAGTGGACGTTTACAAGCATTTCCACCTACAATTTGTACAAAACATACTGACAGATACATGTACACACCACCTTCTTCACATCATTATTCTGGAACTACAAAAACACTTAAATCAAAATTGACAAAACAAGTATTCATCTGGCTATTTGATTAAAAAAAAAAATTGATATCAGATCTGTGCTTTATTAACCCAATAAACATTATCCCAATACATGAAGAAGATTGTGTTATAATCCTGTAATAATATTTTTTGCCAAGAGAATGCATGGATATATTACATTATATTGAACATACTAAGAATCTTGCTATAGGATTGGCCAAGAGTTGATCACGTGATAAAGTGTAGTTTCCCCATCAGATCACTCGAGAAGAAAAGTTCGTTACACTCAATAGATAGTCAATTGATAGTCCGAGTGTAACGCACTTTTATTTCGCGTGTACTCAAAATGTTGATAATTGACGTGTTAGGACTGTGTGTACTGAAGAGATCAGCGAAACAAAAAAGTACTAACACCATCTCGGCAGCGCGCGTATTTCGTGCACGCAATACGCAACATGCATGTACGCTAACGCGCACGCGCGCATCGAACGTCGACGCCCCTGGTGAAGCGCACCCAGATGTTGGTCGGGCACGTATTCCATATTCGGACCCATTATGTCTTTTTTTTTTAGAGAAATATCAATCCTTTTTGTTTGTTTAGTTAAATAGTTCTTCGATGTGGAATATAAAGCAAATAATCAACTTTTGGTTTCAGGCAATGAGACAAACTATCACTTCCTCGGCGATCCGAATGTATACGCTATCTTTCCTCAGCTTCGCTTCTGAAAGATAGCTACATCCAGATCGCCTCGGAAGTGATAGTTCGTCCCATCACCTTTACCAACGTTGATTATTTGCTTACTACTGTTGCATTAAACAATGTAGAGTAGGTAATCCAGTCTCAGTCACAAAACATGCGTAAGACTGGTTGACAATCACTCAATGATGCTATCCTATCTACAGAAGATATTGATATACTACACAACTCTTGCACTACACAATATAGAGAAGGTACTCCAGTCTCTATTTCAACACATTTTAAAAGACTGGATGACAATCCCTACATTATGTCATCTTATCTAATGAAGATATTGATATACTACACAACTGTTGCACTATACAATATAGAGAAGGTACTCCAGTCTCTATTTCAACACATTTTAAAAGACTGGTTGACAATCCTTAAATTATATCATCTTATCTAATGAAGATATTGATATACTGCACAACTGTTGCACTACACAATATAGAGAAGGTACATGTACATGTACTCCAGTCTCTGTATTTCTATTATTACCATTTTAAAAGACAATCCTGAAATTATGTCATCTTATCTAATGAAGATATTGATATATTATTCAACTGCAGCACTACAAAATATAGAGAAGGTACTCCATTCTCTGTTTAAACATAAGACAGGGTGACAATCCCTACATTATGTCATCTTATCTAATGAAGAAATTGATATACTGCACACCGGTTGCACTACATGATATACCAAAGATACAACTGTACTCCATTCTCTGTTTAAACACATTTTAAAAGACTGGGTGACAACCCCTAAATTATATCATCCTATCTAATGTAGATATTGATATACAATACAATTGTTGCACTACACAATATAGTGAAGATACATGTACTGCACTCTCTGTTTTAACATGTTCTAAAAGACTGGGTGACAATCAATTCTTCATTATGTCATGTTATCTAATGAAGATATTGATATACTACACAATTGTTGGACTACATGATACAGAGAAGGTACTCCAGTCTCTGTATTATACACACTATAAAAGACTGCATGACAATCCTTAAATTATGTCATCTTATCTAATGAAGATATTGACAAACTATACTACTGTTGGTCCTGAGAGGACTGAGAAAGCCAGTTGTGAATGAATTAGCTCCTGAGCGCCAACGGGCAGCCGGGCTAGGAATACTCCCCAGGGAGTGAAGATGGCGCACAATAATATGTGCAGGCTTGATATAGGTCCAATGATCAGGGGGTAATGTGTGACGTCGTGTGAGCATGGTTCTACAGTGGTACAAGACGATAAACCCTCACCTTTACCTTTTACCTTTTGGTCTACACAATATAGAGAAGATACTCCAGTCTCTGTTTCAACACATTTTGAAAGACTGGGTGACAATCCTTAAATTATGTCATCTTATCCACTAAAGATATTGATATATTACACAACTGTTGCACAATATAATACAGAAAAGGTACTCCAGTCTCTGTTTCAAGTTAACAAATTTGAAAGACTGGACAACAATCCCTATATTATGTCATCTTACCCACTGAGCATATTGATATGCTACACAACTGTTGCACTTTAAAAGACAGACAAGGTAGTCCAGTCTTTGTTAAAACACATTTTAAAAGACTGGGTGACAATTGCTACATTGTGTCATCTTATCTAATGAAGATATTGATATACTATACAACTGTTGCACTACACAATATAGAGAAGGTACATGTACATGTACATGTACTCCAATCTCTGTATTTGTATTATAACCATTTTAAAAGACTGGGTGACAATCCTTAAATTATGTCATCCAACCTAATATAGATATTGCTATACTACAACTGTTGTCCTACACAATATAGTGAAGATACTCCATTCTCTGTTTAAACACATTTTAAAAGACTGGGTGACAATCGCTCCATTATGTCATCTACTGAAGATATTGACATACACCTTACTACACATCCGTTGCACTACACACTGCAATTTTGGTTTCAGCACAATTAAGATTGATTAACTATCCCTCTTTTACATCATCTTTATGTACAGAAAATATGGTTACAAAATATGGAGAAGCTAATCCAGTCATTGAAATGCAGATTGATGTATTGGTATATGGGGAAATGACTTTTTCTCTTATTGTGTTTTCAAACAGACTTCTCTGATTTATAAGTGCCCTGAAAATTGCATGCTCTGTATGTTTCCATCCTCAATAAATTACCCCAAATAAACATGTTGGGGTTCTCTTCACTACCGACCTTCCCCCCTCCCCCCTCCCTCCTTAGGCCAATAATCTTCAACATAGCATTATACAGTGATACCTAGTCGCTGATCGTATGTCATTCTAAAAAGTGTTTGTAGGTTTGATGTTGTTTTCTAATGTTTGAGACGGCAATGTCATACTTTTTGGAAGACTGATGGAAAATTTGGCAGAAACAAAACTAGCACAGCAGAAGGTTTAAACCTCGCTATAATGTTAATAGCTGGTATGGCTGTGTTAGCCAATCAGTATGCATGCATCATGGCACAGCTTGGACAAACAAAACACTACAGCTAAGAGAAACTATGCAACAGTTGCTACCTGACCAACATTGTCTGATTTTCTCCATAAATATCGTCTTCCGGCTGAAGGAACCTAGCATATGTTCCTGGCAGAAGGGCCTTAACACTAAATTGTCTCTTACTTGAAAACCATTGGCTCTTTTCATATGAAATGAATGTATACTTACGATATTTTAAGATCATTTTAAGATCCTTCTGTCAGTCTGTTAAGTGCAAATATCCAATAAGGCAATATTTCTCAAATTACAGAAACTTTACTGTTAAGACCCTTCTGCCATACTTAACATATGCTAGGGCCCTTCTGACGGACAACCAATGATAAATTGATAGAAACGATTGCCTCTATCTTTTCTACTTGTTTTAATTTGTTTGGTCAAAATGGATATGATTTCATTAACTCTTAACGTGCCAAAGTCGCAGATGTGCACCAAATAATACACATAAAGTCCATAGAGGTTTAAATCCTTTGGCACGTTAAGAGTTAATGTGATGCTGATATTGATGAGTATTGGTGAATTTGAACAGTAAGCAATCATATTTATGACATTATTATACTGTAAATTCCACAATACTAAAAAACCTGTATCTACTCTAATATAATTGCATGCAGAATTAACTTTCAAGCTTAATACCAGAATAATCTTATGCCTATAAAATGTGCTTAAGTCATTATTGTTAATTTAAAATAAATGTAATTTCTATAACAGATACCCTTCCTATTGGGAAGACAGTGGAAGATTTTATCTCAAAATTGAAGATGAGAAAGAGTCTATATGCAAAAAAAGAATTTTGCGGTGGAATATACACGCTCCCAGATATAATGTAATTTACGAACGTTTACAGCCACCTGCTAGATTACAAATCCAATTACTTTGCAAGAAAACAGAGCTTAAATGTTCTAGATTTGGAGACAGGCTTATGGCCCCGGAACTATTCTTTTATTTAGTTTTTCTGGTTTCCAACAGCCGTAGAGTAAAATTACGTCCCCGAAAAACGTAAGCAACACCCCTGCGATGATGACGACAATCTCCGTCATGTGATACCCACAATTCCTCAGGGGATACTGCCATTCTTTTGACTTTTCTACATGAAAAGTGATGCAAATGAGACAGTGATCAATGCGGGATACGTTTTGGGATGATTTGATATTGGACTGAAGGTGCGTAATAGCGATACGCACGGCTGTAACATTAGACGCGCCCAGGCCGCGTCACACGCACCCCGTGTCCTTCTCGGGTGTACGTGTTATGCAAGTTATTCGGGATCATGAACGCTTGAGAGGATTTTGCGCGAGGTGCAATATTGGTTTCGGATTCGACTTTGTTATTGGTGGTGGTGTTCATCTAAGAAAGACTGACTTACATCTAGAAGAAACTTTTTGAACAGATAGCATCACATGAAATCTTTATAAAGGATTGCATTCAAACCTTACTTTGAAACCATACTTTGCACTGAAGAGTTATATTTGATGGTTTTGAGGTGGATGACAAATATTACACAAGTTGCCAACAGGTCTGAAGGTTTCATAAAGGAGTATTATATTTTCTGTGTCCATGGAAAAAAAATCAAATCATATCATTTTATCTGAATTCTCTAGAAAAACTTCAAACCTGTATTTCAAATTTTAGGCAACTTAATAATTTCTATGTATCAAGTGCATACACACAATGCACTGTGACCAAGATCCATCACACACAATATATTCTTTTTCTATTCACTGCTCATGATTTAAACTTGAAATATAGGTTTCGATGACCTGTAATAATAAACTAAAATCAATGTTAGCTTCAAACGAACTAAACAGTTTTTCATTAGATTTATATCCCCACTCTAGAGTCCTAACACGGGAGGATAAAATTTGTAACTTGACTATTTTATTGTGCAGGATTCAAACGTAGAATATATGTTTCATTGACCCGTAACAATGAACTAAAAATCAATGCGGCTACCTTTCAGAATGTAATGATGACCATGCAAGTGTGATTGCACAAGGAGTCAAGTAATTTACACCAGGCAACACACACTACTACTACTACTCAATAATTTGTTTGTCAACCACGACGCCAAATGTCAAAACGTGTATAGCGCAAGACTATACGGATGCCTTCAGCACTACCACGCGATATGAACACGATTCTCGCATGTCAGTTCCAATATATAGATGTGACGCGAACTTCCATCCTTTCGAATCACAACAGTATACAGTTTCTCGTACCCAACAGCAAAGAATCACTAGTTCGTGATTTTTTTCTCTATCAAAAAATCAAAATCTTGGCAACGTTTCTGGGCTTATTTATAACAAGTGTCATCGTCAGGGAATATAGAATGTCTTCTCTTCATATTTGCCTTGAGGACCTGTCAATTTGATGATGACATGGAAAATTCTGTATTTTTTCTTCAGAAAAATGTGAAAAGTTGGAAAAAAAATAACACTGGACGCTACTTCATCATTTAAAAAAAAAAATACTGCTTGATGTTGAATACTCGTGAAGGATTTAAAGGGGCCATTGTGAATCTGGAGATGTGATGCATTAGGTTCTTTTTGTTCAGAGAAACATAAATTGGAAAAAATAAGACTGGATGCTACTTTATCATATTAAAAAAAAATATTTACTGCTTGACGTTGAACACTCGTGAAGGATTTAAAGGGGCCATTGTTAATCTGGAAATGTGAATCACTAGGTTCTTTTTCTTCAGAGACACATAACAAGTTGGAAAAAATAATACTGGATGAAACTTCGTCACAAAAACAAAGAATGCTTAATGTTTAACATTCGTGAGGGATTTAAAGGGGCCATTGTTAATCTGGAAATGTGATTCATTAGGGTCTTTTCAACCGAGAAACTTAACAAGTTAGGAAAAATAATACTGGATGCAACTTCATCACACACAAAATACTGCTTGATGTTGAATACTCGTGAGGGATTTAAAGGAGCTACTGTTAATTTGGTGATGTGCATTTCCTTCAGAGAAATGTAACAAGTTGGGAAAAAATTACACTGGAGGCAAGAGCGTCATCCATAAGAAAAGACTGTTGATAGTATTTACATGTTCCGATGAATTTAAAGGGGCCATGTGTAATCTGGAAATAGGAGGAAGATGTCTACTTTGATACTGTCAAAAGCTTGGAATACGATACACAAAAATATGATCTGATTTCATTGGAATGTCAGGAACTCTTTAGAGGTTGTACACTTAAACATACATTCGTGCATGCAACAGAATGAACGCAGTGTGAAAATAAGCTCTCATATTAATGGAAAAAAGAAATAAAAGATTTCTCAACACACACCACACACACACAAATATATCATTAAAACGCCGATAGATTATGACTCAACTCTTAAGGTCCCAAGAGTCGCAATATGCACGCACACAATACACAACAATGTTATAGACAAGCTGTTAATTTCTCTGGCAGCTAGAGTATACTAGGAGTTAATTTACCCTTTAAGTACCATTGCTTAAAACTCCATAGACTTTTCTGTGAATTGTTGTTTTGGTGATTCTTTGGTAATTTTGGGTAATTAAAGGATAAATTAGGCCCCGGTTCATCTAGCAGTTGCGACTTACCTGCGATCAAATGAACTCGTACGACAAGGGCTCCCGCAGCCAGTCGCAAGTAACCTCGCAGCGAGTTTGTGCTGTATGGTCACACTTGTACAACCTGTTTGCCACTTGTCGTAGGTAATCGCACGAATACCAACCACTAATCGTACCACTAGTTGCACGTTCACCTAAGACAAGTCGCAGTCAGTCGTGCGATCACCTGCGGAAAGTGGTGGGCAAATGTGCGATTACCTACGGCTAATGGTACACAAACGGGCGATTAGCTGCGACTAGTGGCAGGTATTCGTGCGATCACTTGCAATGAATGGTAGCTAATCGTACGGTTACTTCTGCTCATCGTACGAACGTTGTCCATCACTTGTTTCAAACTATGCTACGGTTGGCATTTCGATATGCAAAATAATGCGTTTGTGAAAAGAAGGAGTGAATGGAATGCTTTTTAAAAACCTCAACAAAGGAAAATATTTATTGTACGTTCATTATTCACATTGCTATATAAATCATTGTTCACTTCTGACATGCACCACTAATGTTCATAGAGACCACATGTACTTGTACATTACATGTACAGTATAATTCAGACATGCCTCCAAGAAAGCTCAGAAAGAGGGCGAAGCCTGTAGTGGAGGAAACAGAAGAAGCATCCGTCGAAGATGCACAAGATGATGTTGAAGTTCATTCCGGACGTGATCCCAAGAATGACATTCACTTTATTAAAAAACAACAATAAATATCAACAGAAAAAAAATGCATTAATCACATTCCAGGTATTCGCAATTCAGGATCATACTATCGTACGATGAGCTACCATTTGACGTGCGTCTACCCGCGATCAGTTTACCACCTCTCGTACCTATGCAAATTCCCTCTTGGAAGTGCGATTAGTGGCACGATTATCGTACGGTGATTCCACGATGCACGCACGATCACTGGCAATTGCTTGCCACCTCTTTGCGATCAATTTGATCGTAGCCAGGTTTTTAAACCGGTTTGAAAACCTATTTTCGATCGTACCATCACCTGCGATCACAAGTGATTTCCATGGTTGTCGTACGATAAATCGCACGTTCTAACTGCAACTACTGGCGATCACCTGCGATAACTCGTCGTAACTCAATTGCAGGTAGTCGCAACTTCTAATGTGACCAGGGCCTTAGGTTAGCTTTGAACCAGAATGGCATTATTTCTATATACTTTGTATGTCCATAATGCCTGTGGGCTCTCAGCCGACAAAATATCCTTGTTTATATTCCTCTATGAATATTCATGAGCAATTTCTAAAACGCAATTGGTTGATTGATGCTCATACGATAAAAAATTATTTCACAAGAAATCAAAAATCCTCGCCAAAGCTCCGTACATATTTCACTCTTTTTGTCTGGGCAGCACTGCGCATACTGCGCATGCTCATTACCTGAAAATAAAATGGCGTCTCAATCGCCGCGACACTCAAAACGACAATTTGAGTAACTCAATTCTTTGTTATTTTATGATTTTAATTTATTTTTACATTCCATTGCTGTTGTGATGAAGATTTCACGTTAACCCTTCGAATTATTAGCGCCGATTTATGAATCATAAAATCAAATGCGGAAAAATTACAGAAATTTGACTCTCATCGCGTTTGGCTGCGGCTTACTGCGCCAGACCGCACGTGACGTGTGGGGCTGTGTACATATTGCACAGTAAATTTGTCAGTTGCGAGCGAGTCATTGTACTCCGTTTCGGAAACAGACGGCGGCTTCTACGCATTTCAATTTATCAGCACAACACCACCTTCGAAGTTTGTGTAACATTATTGTAATTGTTTTATTAAGTTGGAGGGATATAAAACAAATATACCAAGCATTAAGTTCAAAAGTATAGTGAAATTATTTATCTTCGGAGGGACTGGCAGTAATATATTTCTTCGGGGCTTCGCCCCTCGAAAAAATATTACTATGCTAGTCCCTCCTCAGACAGATAAATGCACTATACTTTCTCACAGCTTGGTATATTTGTATATTAACTGGATCTATCTACTCCAGTGTGAATTTCTCCGACAACTGTTGCTTACACTGACCCTAGCCTCGACCCTTAACCTGTTACCCCACCCCTAACCCTAAAATCAAAGAGCAATCCTAACCCTAACCTGAACTGAAAATCCAACAGCAACACCAACCCTAACTATTTGTCATCTTATATATTGTCACTGAAGCAACTTGCTGAAGCAAATGTCGGGGTCACCATGTAACTTTGATTTACAGGAATGTTGCATTTCTGTCTAACTTACAGTGTATTACAATTCACAATTTTCACACTTTTGCAGGTAAACATGCATGTTGCTTTTTGATTCCACAACAATTTTGTGATTACAGTATAAAGATTGATTTTTAGAATCAGGCAATTAGAATTTATCTCACTCATCCATCTTGTGGGGGAGAGAAACGGATTGTTTGCGCAAACACCGTCTTAGACAATGGATTCGTTGATTTATGCTGCCGGGCGGATCGCGTTTCCCCGTTTAAGTGTCATTGACCGTGTGGAGATGCGCTTCAGAAAACGCGGGAACAGGTGCTTAAACCCAACATTAAAGGGAAATTAACGCCAGTGTCCAAACTGTTAGGAATAGGATTTCAATGTGATGCGATGACTTACGTTAGAATGCAGCACTGTGATTTATTAGTGAAATAAATCACAACATGTTTACCACCTATACCTACATGTACAGTGAAGGTTTGGTGCCCCCCCAAAAAATCAAAGGACTCACCAAAGAAACAGATTGCAAAAATATTATATATTATAACATAATTATAAAATATTATAATTGCTTACAAAAAACACACATTGCGTTTGTAAGTAACCCGTCGCATATCCAAATTGAAAGGGATAGGTTTTCAATATGATGTGCTGACTTACGTGAAAAACTGCAGAGGTATGAATTATTTGTAAAATAAATTACAGCATATGTCTGCCAAGTAAATTTGGCGCAAATGAATTTGAAATGATACACAACAGAAGTATGTCGTCTTCAAAATTGACTCCAATGGGGTAAACCATGCTACTGTATCTCGTAATATATGAAGTAATAAGGGAGTAAATCGACCATCTTAACAAAATTCTACATACTGGGGAGTGTTGTGTGAAAATTAACTTAGTATACTATTTCATACCTGCCAACCGTCCAGGGCAGTTCTGGTCCTATTACAGTTATTAGGCGGTGCGTTCAACAACAAAAACGTAGATTATAATAAGAATAGAACATGAATGACCAAAATAAATGAAACTACTGAACCAAGTGCATTAGTTACTATAGTGATTTTAATGCAACGCCGAAATTGTAATGGAAATGCTGTGTTAACATTCACTGGTGAGTGCCGGAACAAAAGGTTTTGTTTTATTCATGCTTTTTCTCATAAGAAAACTTTTGATTCAGCTGTTTCAAATATTTTCCTCATTCGCACTCTAATCTCATTTTTTTTATTATGTAACCTTTTTATTGTTTACGGTACCGCCTAATAACTGCAATAAGACCAGAACTGCCTTGGAAAAATCGGGACGGTTGGCAGGTATGCTATTTTATTGATATGATGTATCTCTTTAATCACACCCCTTCAGTTACCTACAGGTGTATTATGCCACC
>JZLH01S0051908.1:15119-28403 GCA_001188425.1 Eucidaris tribuloides | reverse complement strand
CACAAAAGTGTAATAATTGAATCATATCTTCCTCTATATAACACATGTAGCTGCTTCATGGAGTAAGAATTTCATATTTAAAGCAGTAATCCATATTTACGCAGTGAGTCTGTGTTCCAAACATATTTTTGTGGCATTACCTGCAAGAATTACTTCAGGTATGTGCAAGGAACAGTCAAACCTTTCAAATAGTGTTGAGAATATGTGGTTGATTCTTGGGAGTGTACATTTTTTTACTGTTTTTTTTTCCTTCCATTTTTACAAGTAATAGATTATTTATTTTTATAATTTTCTTTACACCACACCTTATCTCACTTAAAATTGTCAATCTATCAACACTTTATATACCATGTTTAACACCCCACTGTGCCACAGTACAGCCAAGATATAGTTTTGGTATATAATGGTAAAAAATTAAATTCTTTGCAAATGTGTTTTTTAGATACACCTAAATGATCAACATGTATCAACGTCCTGAAAATTGCTCGCTCTGAAACTCTCCCATTTTTGAGAAATTACTCAAAATGTAAAATGATGGAGGGGACCCCCCAACATACTGCTAGGTACTCTCCTATAATTGAAGTTCATCATGATTTGTCACTGAAAACAATATTTAGTAGGTCTGATGTTGTTTTCTGATGTCTGGAGTGACAATAGAATACTTTGTGAAAGATTGAACCCCCCCCCAAAAAAAAAAAAAAAAAATAACCAAAGAATTGTCTGATTGACGAAAACTACATTTGGGCTTTAATGTATTATGAATTATTTTTTATAGAAAAGCTTAGATATTGGAAAGTCCTATGTTTCGATCTATTGAACCCCATACCACGCGATCGCTATCGGGGTTGGGGCGTAGATAGTCTCAGTTCCTGACCATGTGACTTTTTCCATCCCCAGAGTACTAGTACACTCCCTCGCCGACTTTTTCTACCTTCACTCTGCCTAGTCGAAGATCTCACCACAGGCCACACTAGTCTTAGCTCAAGACAGTTAATTGATGATAGTAATCTCTCTAGTATAGGTTCTTATGAGTTCTTACATCTGGAAGCTAGACTAGGGTGTATAACAATAGTACCCACTATTCCATGACATGCATTGATAACACTGTATAAATGTACAGATTTATCTATCATTGTGCAAATTGCCAAATGAGAACAGCTAGGGGCATGCATATTAGCAATTAGATTATGAAACGAACAAACAGTTGTAATCCTAACTTTGAAATATAAAATTGAAACAACAGTTTAGTTTCCCATGCCATTAATGGTCATATGAGCTACTGGAATGATAACATAAGAAACAGTATAAGGCCCTGGTTACACCGACATATGATGCACCACGCCATACCCCGGGGTACTGTTGTACCCCGGGGTACCCCGTTGTACCCCGGGGTACCGCGTTGTGCAGCGCTCTCTTGTGTTAAAAAATGTATTTTTTTCAGTTATGATCGATGAAATCAGTGGTGATGATGCAGAGGCTGTGCATGTGCACAACAAAAAGGCATAAACTTACGAAAAATAGGGTAAAAATGAATTTAAATGTGTTATTTTCACCCTTATTTCATAACTTTTACATAATTTTGTAACCCAGGGTACAGTGCTGAAAAATAAATAAATAAATCAACAAAATGGCGAATTTCTAGTTGGTACCCCGGGGTATGGCGTGGTGCATCATATTAACCATTCTGAGAATGGTCTCAGAACGTTTCCATTAATCATCTCGAAACAGGTTTGGACCTTCACTGGTGTGGTTACACCGCCATCACACGAGCTGTCTCATGTTCAGTAGAACAGCGGTTACCACTGGCAACTGTTTAACCACACCCGTTCTGTTGCCAATGTGGTTCGCGTGTAGACTTATAAATCTTACATAAATGACTGTGCTTGACCTGTTTCATAACGCTTGTGTGGTTACACCGTGTTTGAAACGGTCTGAGAACGGTCTCAGACCACCTTATCAGGTGGTCCAACAAAAACGCTTTTGGACTACTCTCGGGTCAGTTGTTGTGCTTTAATACACCGTGAGTGAATTGTTTTGAGCCCGTCCTTAGAACACTTTTGACTTTCGGTGTAACCGAGGTCTTATTCTTAAGATTGCCACGGTGTCCCGTAAGTCGCAAGAACGTCACAAAAATCAAACACAGACTTGTCATGATTGATGAAGCAAGTTACAGCCCTGTCACATGATTAGCACTATTCAGTTTCACCACTAATCCATTTAGAGTACACTTCACATTTAACAGGTGCTAATCACAGTAATCAGCTTGTCAAGCAATTTCCTCCATATAATATACATCCACTCATCCATGTGCTTGTTTACATGCCTGTGCTGAAGTAGTCAATGTTATTGGGCTGGACATTGAACCCATCTTCATCTAACTGCCTATTACAGGTACCAGTGTAGTTTTTCCTGGCTCTAGGTTCGTAAGAGCTTGGTTTGGAGCTACTACAGTAGTCTCCGCTCAAAGGGCAGTGACATGATTGCTTGATTCCCCGTTGGGTCAGCAAAATCTAAAAATGAAGCCTTGAAAAATTGTAGTTCAAGACGTTCATTTTATGCGCTTAAAAAGTGAAAACCTTTGAGTGACCATTCCAGCTAATTTTCAAAGATAGAAAAATCACACTGGTACGTGATTTTTCTTGCAATGTTTGGGTGAGTTTTTGTGTAGTTGTTTAGCAACTTTCACCATAAAATCATGATTTTCCACTGGAAGTGTGAACTGAATAGCCGTAGTTTTTGTAGATGAAAATAAATACCAAGATTACCCATGTTTGTAGAGTAAATTGTTTTAAAGTGATAGGCTAACATTGTGGAGCTTCATTTTAAAAAATTGTCAAACTTTGATATCTGAGCTACATAGTAGTGTTCAAATGGACAAATAAACACCCTAGAATACAAAAGTTTGGAAAGTTACACTGCCAATGGCAAGTAAACTCGGGGCGATTTTATTAACCTGAGGTGTACACGCAGTAATGTCTATGGAGGAAATGGGAAGTGAATCTGTCAACTAGATTATTCAGCTTTTTTAAACCACTAAATAATTCATGTTTGCAATGCAATTTTTTTCAGGGCTTCATTTTTAGACCTCATCAAAGACACTGGTAGCATGGGGAATCATGCGGCTCAGATTTTTTAACTGTGGTAAATGTTAGCCAATACCTTTAAATTCCTTTCTGTGACATTAGGGTCATTTAGCCATGCTACATTGCAGAAAACAAAGTATTTAATTTATAGAATCCATGGTCAAATAAACCTCAACTTTGTTTCTAAAAAAAACGAAAATTTCTCAAAAGCAAATATTACATTCACAGTACTTGCAAACCTACCAACTGTTCCTATTAAATAGGAATATTCCTGTTTTTCGAAAAGAAAAGAGCAATTTTAACCCCTTTGTTCCTATGTTTGTTCAAATTTGTCTGAAGTAATGTATAGGAAATTCAGGAATGTTCCTAAATTATTTTTGTAGATAATTTGTTCCTATTTGTTCCTATTTCTTGGCTTTCAAGGTTGGCAGGTATGTACTTGACCAAATTAGCTACCTAGATATACTGTAATAGTTCTGAAAAGATTATCGACTACTTACTAGTGAATTGGGTCTCACCAAAGTAAAAAATTACACTTCCATTTTATTTATTTTTTATGGGCCACCCTGTAGAGCGTATAATTTACTTGCTTGTGCAATAATGCCTGATATCACAATTCAATTGTCGCTGACATTTGAAAGAATTGTTCTTGTGAATACTGTATGACTCTCCTGGGTGCATGTATATCATTTGGATATGCAGCCTTGAAACTTCTGAGGGAGGGGTAGCCCCTTCCCCTCTCTGTCTGTACTAACTGATGCATACGGGGACTACTCCACCCTCTTCCCATGCATTAGACTTTCTTGGGACGTATGTAAAAATCATAGAAATGTACTGATGATTAAATAAATGTGGTAAATGAAACATGACATTTCAACAGATTGACAGCAAATGAATAAAGTGTCAGGTATAATAAATCAAATAAACTGAGATATAGAGCAGATATTGACGTATAGTGTACGTTTGTCAGTTATGTATGGTAGTGTGTGTTGAGCTGCCTTACAAGTGCAGTACGCACATGAATGCATAAACCTATTTTCATAGTAAAAAGGTTAAGGTACAGTTCTTGGTTTATAGTCTTGGATTTTTGCCATTAAAGGCAGTGAGTGTTGTTTGGGTGGTGGGTGAAATTTGAAATTTATTATGCTAATTATGCATTTTTTGTTTTCAAAATCAATAAAACATGACAAAACCTGAAATCCTGAAATGGCATAATTTTGAAATGTGTTCTGTCTAAAATCACATGATGGAGGCGAGACACATAATTACATATTGGATAACTTTCTTGTTACATGAAGATGTTATAGTAACTTGTTATTACTTTGTTGAAATCTGCCTAACAATCATGAAAGATTTAAAAAGAAGAATCACCTTTGATTATCAGTGAGAATCCACTCAAAAATGTGACTGTATTTAACGGTTAATTACTATAAAAACATGCATGTTTCTCTTATAAAAAGAACTTCTTGTGACAGTATATATTTCCTTTTTGAGTTTAATAAAGCCACTAGTGTGTCTATATTCAGAGGAAAAATACCCGGACATATAAAAATCATAATCATCGCTAAACGATCAAGTACCTACTAAGGGACAGTGATTTTCCGTTTCAAGAAAAGGCCTTTTCCGTTTCCAAAATCTGGAATTCTGTTTCAACTTGTCTGAAAAATGGAAATTCCGTTTTACCATAGACTTTGTAACATGAAAGAAAAATGACAATTCCGTTTACATAAAACTTGAAACAAATATTTCTCGATGTTTTTGTGTCAACTTTTTCTAATTTTTGTTCTGAGTTTCGTTTTTCTTCCTTTCAAAAAGTAAAAATTTGGAGAAAAAAGAGGTTTTCCGTGATTTTCCATTTGAAAACTCATTTTCCGTTGCAAGTTGTGATTTCCGGAAATTCCGTCCGTTTTCTGTTATCGCGGAAAATCACTGTCCCTAACCTACAAGTGGAATTAGTTGGCCCCTGAATTCATTTCCGATCATTCTGATACATGCATTTCATTGCAAGTACAGTGTAACCTGTCGATAGTGGCCACTAGTGTTGCACGACTAAGTCGCGAAAAGTCGTAGTCGCGACTGCCTGCACGGAGTCGCGACTCCGACTATCGGAACGCAATAGTCGACTTGTTATCACATGTTAATTTGTATTAAAAACTGAGTCAAAAGACATAAAAATTGAACAGAACTACCAATCATTTATCTACCATTTTGTGGTAGAAATGAATCCCCTATCTCTCTTCGATCGCAAATCAAACAGAACTGCCAAAATGTACTGGGATCAGCCTATAATCGTGCAATGCTATCATACATGTGTTGCCATAATACGTTGCACTCACTGCGACTCTGACTGCGACACCCATGCACCTCACACCACCAATCTTGAACACCGATAGTCGACTAATTGTCGGAGTCGCGACTATTGGTGGGCGACTAGTCGACTCTCTAAAATGCTGAAGTCGTGCAACACTAGTGGCCACCCAAGGGAAACAAAAAAATCTGGGCTTTATAGACAAGTGGCTGCTGTAGACGGGCTTTTAAACATATGATTTGCCTCCTGTGGGTTCATTTTAGTGGCCACTATGGGCAGGTTGGCTGCTATAGAGAGGTGGCTGCTAAGACAGGTTTAACTGAATGCTTGCACTCAACTGAAACAAAATGGGTTTGATGGATGATTAGTTAAATGTGGAAAAAAACTTTTCAGTGCAGCTGTAATCCAAAACTCAAAACTATTGTTTACAAAAATATGGTTTCTAGCAGAAAATAATCCCTTCTACCTGTCCGCCCAGTGGTCTCGTGTGTGCAAGACGTAAAGGTCAATCGGGCAACGCAGCGAAAAAACTGGCAGGTTGCAGCCAGATGTGTACTTGAGTCAGGTGGTACGGTAACCTGATCCGCGGCGGAAACCGCACAAAATGCGTGAAGTAACTTCCTTCCTTCCTGTTTACAGCAGCACATTCATCAGACATCGGAGACAATGAGAAAGAAGAAAGAGCCCCAATGACATCCAAAAGGGGTATCACGTTTACCCGTTTGAAGTGTTCATTTCCAATTCATGTGGTGCTGGTTTCTGTTACGTTCATTAATCAGCATATTTGCATGTTAGGGTTATGAATTTGAAAACATTGTCAAGAGAACGTAGTGCTTACATCATTTCGCCCCCTCTTGTCTTGTGGTGCCTTTGACCGATTGACGAAGGCAGATTTCAGGTCACCACATGTGATGTAATAGAATACTGGTAAAATAAATAATTACTATACTAAACTAGTCGGTTCTTGATCGTGTAAACTAGTGTAGCACTGCAAATACATTGTTGAAAATGACATTTTAAGAAAAAAGCATTCGTATGAATCACCTCATGTGGTACCTGACAGAAAAATGTTGCATCTTTGCTCTTGCTTGCAAACCATTCCTGAAAAATATTGTCTTACATACTTCAAAGTACAGAACTTAAAACACTTGTCATTATTTTCATTTTTTTTGGTCCAAAAGTGGAAGATACATGTAGATGAAAAAAGTTTACTTTACATTTAAATTTTATGCATACCTTGTAGGAAGGTTGTCCCTAACAACTTGAGAGCTTGCCCAAGGATTGCCCAACGTACATGTAGCAAAAATTGGATTCCAAGTATTCATTATAAATGGGCTTATGGAAATAGTTCGTTACTTGCCCCAAGGGAAGAACATCCATGAATTTGAATACATTAATAATAATAATGATAATAATAATAATAATATTATTAATAATAATAATAGTAATAAACTAACACTTATATAGCGCATAATCAATATAAAATATATTAATTAAATACAATAATCTGTAGGGCATTGACCAAATAATCTAGAAAAAAAGTTCCATAGTCTCCAGATTGGTATTGAAAATAACATTACAAATTGATTAAGATGAAGTTGCTGATGAGAGAACGTTTTTGTTCTACAATTTTTATTTGTGCGTTGATGAGATAATCGACTAATAGTGAGGCAGGTTCTTCAGTCCCACTCATAGAAAAAGGAATCACCATCAATATTACAATGTAGTGATTTCACAGACACAAGCGTTACCAGATCGGTGTTTACAGCTATGTTATTAACAGGGAAAAATTTAAAAAAAATTTCGGGAGCTACGTTTCCTGTTTCAGTGCTTTCCAGATACTCTTTTGTGTTGAACCCTATGACCATTTGTGGGGGCTCTTTTACACATTTTGGGGCTCTTTTGCCATTTCGGGGTGAAATGCCCCATGCCCCCGTGTATTTTTCCCCTGATTATTAATATTTATGAATGCTTTTGGCTCTACATTAATGCACATTGGAATGTGCTGGGGAAGGTATTCTTTTGAATAAACCTAACAAAAGCCAGTCCTCCATTCCCTGCCTAATAAGATGCAGGAAATTGAAACCATTGTAATTACTATTCATGTCTCTGTGCAAAATCAAATTCGTATGCATTGACATATGCCATGCAAGGCAAACTGCATGTTGTCAGTTACAAATACACTGACATATATGTATGCCATACTATGCAAGGCAAACTGCATTGTAGTCAATTACAAAAATATATGTGACCTGTGACCTGTCACCATAATACCCTGATGAAGTTGCACGTCTTAACACTTTGGGTGCTGGGCTAAAAATCCAGGTGTGTTAACCAGGGACTGGATTGTTTCGGACTTATGTGTATAACCTTTCCAAGCTGTATGATTTTCTGAAAAATTGCAAATGCTATCAAGACAATACATTTTAACTCATTTAGTTGGTTCAATGTGCCTTAATTTTATGATAAATGTCATTGGTAGGAACTTCAGTGACATTTGTCATTCAAATTAAAAGGTATGGATCCTATTGTCTTCTCGGTGAACCGGTGCGCCGATAGTACCTCATTACTGCTGTACGTGGGCGAGCCGGTGCACCGATAGCACCCAAAATGTTAAAAAACAAAAAATTGAAAGAAAAATATACTTTGGGTGAAAAATATAAATATATTAACTTTTGCAACATGTGAAGGTCATACAGATCTTGATTTTTGGAAACCCTTGAATTTCATATTTTACAACCCAATTATAATAATTTTCACTTTCCTTAGCTCTGGGGTGTGTGACTTTATCAGGTTATTATGGTGATGGGTCACATATTCCTATACACTGGCATACAAGGCAAACTATGTACATGTTGTCCATTACAAATTCTTATACATTGATAAATGCTATACAAGGCAAACTACGTGTAGTCAATTACAAAAATGCAAAAAGGCCAGGTGGAGGTCATACGTGACACTTTGCAAAAGGAGATTCCAAAGAAACAATGTAAATCTTTTATTTGTCAGTCTGGCATACATGTAAATTATACAACCACCTGGCAAGGTTATTTGGAGGTCATAGTCACTGAAATATTATTTTGGGTGAAAAAAAAATTGGATTGTGTTGCGTGGGTTCCTTTTCACAGTTTGAGGTCACAGCACTGTAACACATATGCAATAGACCATTTTCATAATGAATTCCAATTTATGGATGTTTTCTCTTCACAAACCTGACGAGTTATTTCATTCACTTATTCTCATGAATGCATTTTCAAGACCGAAAGTGCAATTTGCATACATTAGTTGTTGCTATGTCCTGCAAACTATCAGGTTGTCAAGAACACTTTGGAATACTATGCATAAAATTTACATTTATTATGAAACTGGTCTATTGGTGAAAGCTTTCTGTAATATCGTATTATTGACTTAAAATAGGGGTAGGCTATACAGGGGGTTAAAAATGGTGACGTTTCAAATTATTGACTGTTGTTGTTGTTGTTGGTGTTTAGGGCGCTTTCAGTCTCGCGCGAGCACTGGAGACTATTTGCGCCAAATTATTGACTTAATTGTGATGTCAATAATGTAAGTAAGTGTTCAGGAGCTGTATGTAAAAATGATCTGATATAGCCGGGGATGTGACTTGAAAGACTTTTTACATGTACTGCGGACTACATGTTTATCAGTTTTTTTCAGCTTATTATGCATCAAAGGGAAAATACATATCAGGATTGGAAGTGTCCTCAATTTAGGTACATACAGATTCTCTGCTTTGAAAGTTGGCTGTCATCTGCCAGTACTGTGCTGTCAGAAATCTATGTGACAGGCAAATTTTATGTGAAGCACAATATACAACTTACAAGAATACAAATGTAGATAGTTGCACTTTAATTCAAATCTGGATTAAACCTCATATTTCTTCTTCAACTGCATACTCTCAAGTCTCACTTGGTTTTTGAGGCATTTAGGCTGCTCCTAGTCATGTTTCCCCCAGCTCTCCACCTCCCAAAAAGAGGTAAAGAGCTCTTTTATTGCAGGAATAACAAGATTAATTTTAAGCTCTCAACTCTCCTTATATGGTTAACATTCTTAATCAGACTGTAAAATAGTACCCCATAATAAAAGTATGTTTTAACTCCAAATGTTTCCCCTTTCAAAGGCACCATTTGACAGTGTTTCCAGTTAAAAATATCTGAGCTACATGATTCTCCATGCTGTACAAGTATCTCTGATAAGGTCTGAAAACGAAGTCCTGAAAAAACAAGTTCAAAGTGACCATTTAAGTTTTTCCCCATAGACTGCAGTGTTATAGAATTATTGTCTCCAGGACATTAATTCATGTACCAATAAATCAGTAGACCTTACATGTATTTTGCTAGTGACAGTATTGTCTAAAGTTTTGTGTTTAGGGCGTCCATTCAAACATAATCATGTACTTGTAGGTATCAAAAGTGTGACCATTTTTTTGAATGGGGCTTCCACGATAGTAAACAGTTTCTCTAATACATGTAGTTGCATGAATCTGAAAACATTGGATATCTTTGCAACGCTGTGTTACTCTATCATCCTGGTTCATGGTGCCAGTAGTACTAGTGTGTGTCAGTAAACTGGAAGGTTGCTGCACATCAGGTCATTGCACTACTGCCTGAAATGTATCTTATACCTGCACATTGTAACTGAGCTGTCATCAGTTCTTACTGAGACTTAGGCAGTATTGCACTAATAAATTAATGTGTAGACTAGCTGCTGTGTGTAATGATTTTTTTTTTGGGGGGGGGGGGTGGGGAGGGGGTGGGGAGGGGGTTGGTGGGGGAGAGGGGGTGGGGAAGGTTCAAGTATCAGAGAGCCTAAGTAATTAGCTACTGTACTGGAGATACCCTTTCACTTCCCCTTGGCAGTAAAAGTTTAAAATGTGAATTGTGCAGGCATTTTTCCATGTGCTTTCCATAACAGAGCCCACAACCAAGGTAAGGTACATGTATGATCTGAATTAAGGAAATGATACATTAATGTGATATACACGTAAGATGTAAAAGATCATACAAATTTATTTTGCATATGAAGCCATGGTACTTGTACTACATGCAATACCAAAGTGGGATACTGCTCTACTTGTATTGTCAACAGATTTTGGTGAAGCCATGTGCAGTTTTTGGCACATGGATGTATCCACCAGTAGTAAGATTGGACATACAGTGTACATGTATGTGTACATGCTGTACATAGGAAATAAAGATCATGCAAGTTGAATTTTCAGCATTTTGAAATATATTCACAGAAACAGCTACATAAAGCTCCCTTAAAGGCATTGTATAACAATGTTTCCAATTTAAAAAATCTGAGCTACATGATTCCCCATGCTACTAGTGTCTTTGATACGGTCTAAAAATGAAACCCTGAAAAAATTGCAGTGTAAAACAATCATTAAGTGCTGTAAAAAAAGTGAAAATCATTGAGAGACCATTCTAGCTTTTCTCCATAGACTGCTGTGTTGCATAATTTCCTATTGGCTGATATAAAATTAATGTGCCAATTTGTATCTGCACAGATTGTACTAGTGACAGCATAACTGTCCAAACTTTCATGTTCTAGGGTGTTTATTTGTCAGATAGCAAAGTTCAACAATTTTTTTAACGGGTCTTCCACAGTGTTATGGTGTCTTTAAGAGAAAACATTTGAAAATTATATATTCGGAGTGTGAACAGATGGGTGTAAGCATGTATTTGCTTTTCCAGCTTATTATTCCTACCAACTTGTCACATAAGTACTGTGATCTCCAATATTTGAGAAGCTTTTGTATTGGCTTTACTGTACATAGGCAGGGCTTGACACTAGCACTTGCCTACATGTAGGGACAGTGATTTTCCGTTTCAAGAAAAGGCCTTTTCCGTTTCCAAAAATCTGGAAATCCATTTCAACTTGTCTGAAAAATGGAAATTCCGTTTTACCATAGACTTTGTATACATGAAAATAAATGACAATTCCGTTTACGTAAAACTTGAAACAAATATTTCTCACTGTTTCTGTGTTTTTGTGTCAACTTTTTATAATTTTTGTTCTGAGTTTTGTGCTTTTTCCTTTCAAAAAGTAAGAATTTGGAGAAAAAAGTGGTTTTCCATGATTTTCCGTTTGAAAATTCATTTTCCGCTTCAGTTGTGATTTCCGGAAATTCCGTTCGTTTTCGTTATCGCGGAAAATCACTGTCCCGGGCCTATACATGTACTTGTCCGGGGGGAAGTAAATTTTGCTTCTTGGCAAGTGGAAATTTAAAGATTGTGTCATTGATTTGCACATCAAAAAACATCTAAATGAATGAAATCAGCTGAAATCATATCCAATGTGAAGATTAATATAAATAAACACCTCTCATAGAGACTTGGGATAAAATATTGAGTTTTGGTGAAAATCTGGACGGTTAAACTTCATCCTTTTTCCAATTGCTCAGGAGCAAATTCAAAAAATCCGCGACGTCAAACGTGCACATGCCGTTCCAAAATGGTCCGATCAGCCGTTAGCCAAAGGTCGCGCAGGGGATAGCCGTTAACCAATCAGAGGGCTGCGCTGGTCTGGCTACGGTGCACAGTAACCGTGATTCGCAGTTTGAGCAAAATTGAAACTCACAGAAAGAAGAACATTCTGGTAACATGTCGTTATTAGTTTTTCTCATAAAACAACAAATTCATGACGTATGGATCTTAGACTTTCAACACACCATTTGTAAGTACTAAACTACATGTACCGTTTGGTATTGATAATGAAGGGAAGTAATGGACTTGCACATCCCTGACACAATCTTTAAGCAAATTGATTCTACTTGCCCAAATGGGTAGTGGTAAGTAAAAATGTGTAACTCTAAATTCAAAAGTATCAAAGACGTGTGTTTTTCAAGTCAGTTTCAGTTTTGTGTGAATTCAAATGGAGTAGAATCCGTAAAAAACTTTCAACAAGGAACATGTACAGTATTATCTCTCAAGTAACCCAATTAACAAGCATTTTGTTCACTTGGGCAAGTAAAAATTTTGTTTGGGCAAATGAATGGGTGAAAAAATTGTACTTGCCTGATTGGGCAACCAGTCAAAACAAAAACACTAGTGTGGAGCCCTGACATTCATGGAGACCAACATATATGTCAATGACATGTACATGTAGTATTGTAATGATGCACGTGAATTGTCGTGATAAAGCAGTCATCTATTAAAGGGACCGTGAAGTCGCAAGTCGTGGGCGTTCGGACCTGGTAATATTCGGGAATGCCCGCATACTTTCGGAAAACGAGCGCGCATAAATTGTGTGCAATTCCCTATGCAGCACGTATTCACCCGAAGAAAGGCGAACTAAGCCCAACTGACCCTCAACGGCTATTCTGTTCGCAGCTCCACGATTGTTGTTACGCACCACTGAACTCTACACTACGTAGCATAGAGTTCAGTGTTACGCACTGCCTTGCAATAGGGGCAAGCGTAAGGTAAATAAACGTACATGGATTACGAGTGGCGCGTCCCTTTAAATACTGAAACATGACATTTGCCCCAAGCCATTTGCAGTACTGTACCATGTGTGAGGTAAGCAGACCTTTATTCGGGGTAAAGGTCCTTTGATAATTTTATCCTAGGAATGACTTGGTACCATGTCAAACTGCCATAAATAGCCTGCTATGCCGGCGCTGATAGTGAGCATACTGGTATTCATTTGTTGCTATACTAGACTACATGTACCTGTGAGTGTGGTATGGTACACTACATCTATAGTTTGACCAGAGTTTGCGTCGGCCATCTGATTGGACATCTATTTCACGAAATTAGCAAAGATTTGGATCGGCAAAGAAAAAAATGTTAAAAAAATGAATGTGATATGATCTGTACCCTAAGTAGTAAAAGAAAGTGTAATAAATAGTTAATCATTTTGTCATTTTTT
>JZLH01S0051908.1:0-10349 GCA_001188425.1 Eucidaris tribuloides | reverse complement strand
GAGTTGTGATACGAATGCAAATGAATTCATGAGAGTGTCTTTAGAGTATTAGTAGGCAAGGCACGAGATACCTTGTTAATGTACATACTGAGAGGCATCATTATACTGGAGGATACATTTATCTTTTTTTTTCTGCAGTCATGGCTGCATCCTCCTACTCCAATATAACATCACATCATAAGCATAACAGATGGGACATTACTGCAGCCTCACAGTGTACAGTGAAAGGTAGCTGAAATGGCATAAGGGTGTGCATTAGTGTTGCAATTAGTTTGTAATTTATAATGACAATGATTTTCTGTGATACGGGAAAACGGAGGGAATTTTACAGAATTACCATTTGAAATGGAAAGTGATTTTCAAATGGAAAATGATTGAAAACTTTTTTTTTTTGCCAAATTTGTACATTATGAAAGGGAAATTCATGAAGTTTATAAAAGAAATAAAAAGTTGAAACAAGAAATTAAAACATACAGGTCATTTACATGATGATTTCAGTACAAAATTTTTCAAAAAATTATCGGCAATGAGGACAGTTGTTGCGGTTTTTTTTTCTTTCCATCAAGCATGCAGTCATTCTCAGAACAGCCACTATTTAACAAGCAAAATCTGTTATGTTGTTCTTTTATTTCTTATCGGGTTTTGTCTCTACCAGAAACCCGATAAAAACTTGACCAGATTTTCCGGGCTGGGTCCAAGCTGGCTCTGAGCAGGGCCTTTGCTTCTGGACTTCAGCCTGAAATATATACCTGTGAATGAATTAAATAGATGGAAAGATTTACAAGTATATGAATAAATTATGTAAACTGATAAATGAAATATGTATAAATAAATAGATAAAAGAATTGATAATAGATTAAATGATGAGTAAATAAAAAAGTTAAACAAATTGGTAAGGTAACTTGTTCTCATTCTACTTTTTTTATATCATGCTAGGGCTGCACTCACCTCCCATGCAGTCACCGACCTTGAGTAGCCAAGGTTCCATGGAAGACATCAAGCCTATCATTACATCACAGACGGGGTCACTCCCATTATCACAGTCCGCTGTCTCAAGTATGACCGGCATGCATGGAGCACTCAACATTAATGTACAGGTAAGAAAGCTGCTGCTAGATTTCTTAGTAAAAAAAAGGAGGGGGGCAATTTGTTTGTAAGGGTGGTTGGAGGGAATGGGGAGGGTTGCAGTACTTAGCATTCTAATATCCAGACCATCTTGAAAACATTTTTTGTAGTACTGGGTCAAATTGGATAGCTGTTTGCCAACTGATTTTGAAGTTTTGAAAGTAGGAGTGGGGAAGAGGATAGGAGGTTGGGGTTGAGGTAAGATGTGGGAATAAGGGGTTTGGGTTGGGGATGGGGTGGGTACGGGGGTGAGGGGTGTAGGTATCATTTTCCGGCACCCAGGATTTTTTGGAGTCGACTAGTCGCCCATCAAAAGTCGCGACTCCGACTAATTGGAGACTCTCGGCGTTTGGGTCTGTCGGCATGATCAATAGGTAAAAAGAATCGCAGTACAGCCTATACAGTGACTGTTCAGTGTGCTCCTTCAATGATTTCACTTCAACAACCTGAATATATACCCCATATATGTATCTACTTGGAACTGAACTGGCCATGATTTTATGTAACAATGAAATAAAAAGACTGCGATGTTGATAGTCATCGATGTTTTGAGCTGCTATCTGTTGGAAGCCTGAAATGGCATAAGTTTGAAATTGCGACCTGTGTAAGATCGCGAGATACCGGCAAGACATATATATATATCACATATTGCGTAACTTCCTCGTTGTTGAATTATCATGTGTTTGGAGTCACTTTGGACATTGTCAGATGATTAGCCACGTATGTTCGTAGTTATGCTTTGATCAACCCCAGCAGAATATGTGTTTCCTGGAAAGTCCACAGGAAGACATTATAAGTATCATGTTTGTATCTCACAGTAAAACTGTTATCATACCGTTTTTCAAAGAATTTGCAGAGTGAGAACTGAGAAGGAAATAACTTCTATGAACAAAATGTGTTGCCCAGTATGCTGAAATGATAAGACGTGCTTAGTACTAGGCGTGAGTATTATTAGGCTGGGGTCTATGGGAAATGTATGTTATAGCAAAATTAAGAGTAGGTCTTTATCAGCTAATAATAGTTCTTATATATAAAAAATTGTGAAATTTAGTTCAACCTATGGACAGGTGTATGAAGTATGTACCACTAAACAGTGTATGATTCCATAGTCATTTTTTAATGGGTGTCAATAATGTTTTTTGTACTCGACAAAGTTTGCTATTAAAAAAATAAATTATTGATATTTGCTTTTAATTGCATTTGATTTTCAGAGCATGTTAACATGTTTGCTTCAAATTTGTATTTGTTTTGTGTTTGTTTTTGTTGACCCTCTCCAAGATTTTATAGACAGGATTTACCCTTTGACCATGCCATTGCTTTTTCCCCTTTCTGAGAACCCCATACCCCTTTCCCTCCCCCTTCCCCCTCCCTCTTCCCCCTCCCCCTGCTTTAAGTGAATAAAGCACGCTTTTGAGAAACTTTTCGTTTGCAACCCGTAGTTACCAAGGGATATTTTACATCTCGACGTGCAGGGCCACTTACACAACCCCTTCTCACAACCAGCTCAGTCGTCAATCAGCCCCGGCTCCATGCCAGGAACGTCCATCAACAAGAGTATCTGTGCAGTGTGTGGAGACAGAGCATCAGGTAAGAGTAGTTTTTGGTGTAGCCCTCTCATTGCCATCGCAGAAAAACCGTATCTGTGCATGTGATATGGTAGGTGTGGTACTGATGGGGTTAACATGAATTTCGTGAAATGTTAAAATATGATTTCGTGTATGAACTAGAAACAAACACACAGACGAAGACACAGAGATGCAAAAACGCAGATATAGGCCTACATAGACACACAGACAAAGACACACAAAGACGTGGATACAGACGTAGTTACATACAAAGATAAAACATAGAAACACAGAGGCAGAAAAACAGATACTTGTACATTGATGCATGGATTCACCACACACATATGTACATGCACTAACATACACTCATGCACATACATGCACACATACATTCACACACACATACACATACACATGTACACATACACTGGCACATATACATTACATACAGGCACTCATACACATTACATACAGGCACTCATACACATTACATACAGGCACTCATACACACACACACACACACACACACACATATGTACATAGCCCTGTAAGAGGATATAGTTCAAGCTTTATACTCTCATTTCATCTAACTTCATTTCATCCAGTTGGATACAGCACGAACACAACCAGCTACACCAAAGAGGAGTATTTCCATGCCATTCATCATTGAGTCCAAATCCCATGGAATGCAAGGCAGTGTCATTTGTTGTATTTCATTGTTACGCCGTACCATTATAACCTCTGATGTGTCAGGGATTATGTTGAATATGATGGGAGTATTATCTCTTTTGTAGTAACAAACAACAGTGGCCCTGGCCTAGTTACATTTGTTGATCAGTGACGGTTCATAGGAAACTGTCCTATTGCGACATCGTATCCATTGTTTCCACTTTAAAATGCTGGTGTGACTTCAGTATGCCACGTAGTGATATGAATATCATGATGATGGGACCAAGTTTACCCACCAAAACCTAACACAGAATAATTACACACTATAAACATCACCAAGCAATGTTTCTTATGTAATGCTACGTATTCAGAATAATGAAATTGCGTGAGTACATTACAAGAAACCTCAATTTTGATATTTTAAGACTTTTTTTTTTCATTGTGTCACCCAATTCAGTGACACAAAAACAGGTTCTGTAACCCATTGAAGATAAGAAACAAGATATCTCCTCATGAATTCTATGGGAAATGTGTGTTCAAATCAAACCGTCTTCAACAGGTTAATCTTTGCACTTGTGCTTAAATTTTGCAGAATGGTAATAATTTTGTAAACTGCATGCTCATTTTGAAAAACAACAACACATGAATGATTTTGGGTTTACTGGGGAAAAAATTGTACTGTGTGAGTAACTATTTGAAGATTTGTGTGTGAATTTTTGGTGTACAGGTATAAGACCCCAGTGGCAGAATTGGTCACATGGCTATACGAATGCTTGGACTCAATCACTTGTAGCGGGTCTGCCCCCTCCCCCACCCACACACACACACACTCAAAAAGAGAGAAGTAGAAAACAAGCATGGTGAAATTGTAAAGAAGTGAAGAAAATTGATAAGAATTTATCTGTTCTGTCAGGAACCGTTCATCAAAATAGTTCTGTCATTTCACCAAAGTTAAACCCTGGTTTTTGTCATCTGGGGAAGACATTGTCAAGTTTGACCTTCAAAGAAGGCACAATTGTATAATCTATTAACCAGAAGGAAGCATTGCAGCCCTTTGAATATGACTCACATCGCATGGTACAAACTTGGCAGTCATTTGATTTTGTGCAGTCGATACACTTGTTCCATTTGAGATTGTCTTCCTAGATCGTCCCTGGGATAGAAGTCATTGGCCGGAGGTCGTTGGGAATCGGTGGTGTATCCGAGACCACAGGTTTCAAGACCGAGGCCGCACCGAAACACAACGTTTCCATAGGGTTTGTAGAAGTGACTCGGACCGAGACCGAGACCAAGGCCATCAAAAATTGGCCTAGAGGCTAGTCTTGGACACAATACTGTAGGGTAGACAGATATGCTACGGTAGTAATCTTTCTGTGCCATTTGGAAGTCTCTTTGAGGATAAATACCACTTTGTCAATCTCCAAATAGACTGGTTTATTAACATATTCAAATTTTATGCATCCCTTTTAAAACAAAGCTTGTCCCTAACAACCTGAGAGCTAGCCCAGCGCTTACCCGATATAGCAACAACTAATGTATGCAAGTTGGCTTCCAAGTTTTGAAATATTTTCATTATAAATAGGTTTAGGGAATATCTTGTTACTAGGCCCCGAATGAAGAAAAATAAATAAATTTGAATACATTTAGTAAACCAGTCTATTTCTAATATGAATCCATTTTCAGTAATTAAAATGCAACTCACATTCTGTCCAACAAGCCCATGGGCAAGTTATCAGGTTGTCAAGAGTAACCTTTATCAGAAAGGTATGCATACAATTTGCATACATTACCAAAGTGGTCTATTTGCCCCAACATGGTAAATGTCGTCGTCCTCGCTATAGTCATGGCCAAGTATCCATGACCGTAGTGATGGTGATGATTAATTTCTTTATCTGTTTTGATTGTAAAGATGGTGAATTTACACTTTAGGTGAACCAGTTGTCACTAGCAGGTGTTGAATGGGTGTTATTTTCTGGGGATTTATGTGAACATTCCACTTGACAAAACACTTGATGGAAATATGGGGCTTTCATTTTGCTGCCAGGAGGGTGACGTGGGTCACATTTTTCAGATGAATGGACACTTGATACTAATATCTGAATCCATAGAAATCTGTTATCAGCGTTGTTATAGCAATATTAAGATAGCAAAAGACAGTAAAAACATTGAGCATGTGTATATTTTTCTTTTTCCATTTGTCAATATATTTGTATTTAAGCATGGAATAGAGATTTACGTAAATGTTTAGAATTCTTGTTGTCAGCCAGCTTGGAAATGTTTAGATTCGTGGACTAGTAGAGGCAAATCAAGACATAACTACATGGTCTGAAATGTATCTTTAACTGCTAGAATACAACTTTTTGTCACATTGAAACACGTTAGACAGAAAGAGAAGAACATTTACATTGATGATTACTGTAACTCTAAACTAGAATTTCTGCGTGTACGGTCGGTAATTCCAATTGTTGCAAGTGCAATACAGGGTTTGTATGGGTCATGGTAATTGAAAATACTTTTTCCAGAAGCAAAAAGTCAGGGAAAGTCAGTAAATTCATTTATTTCTTCGGGAAAATAAGGGAAAGTCAGTTATTCAAGTTATTTTTTTAAAGGACCCTTGATTCAGGGGCTTGCTAGTATTGCAGTGATGTCTATTTACATGCTTTACAAGTATAAAAACAGTCATGGAAATTACAATTTTCTGCTCTGGAAAGTCAAGGAAAGTCAGAGAATTTTGTTTTTGAAAATGTGTAAGTGTACGGACCCTGGCAAAAGTGATGACAATCGCAACATAGCCACCGTGTGAAAACGCTGTGAACCGTTCAGTTTTACAGCATGGCATGTGCATCTTCTTGTCATAGCTGCACTAGGACTATGCCTGAGGAGGATGCAGCTGTTAGGCATTTGCGTATGTTCCAAACAGTAGGTGTACATTTCAGTAGACTTGCTGCGTTAGTCTGGCTTCCAGGCTCTGCTTACTTTTCACATCAGGATGGATTCCCAGCCAACCTAGAAATTAGGG
This sequence comes from Eucidaris tribuloides, assembly GCA_001188425.1. Classification (NCBI taxonomy): domain Eukaryota; kingdom Metazoa; phylum Echinodermata; class Echinoidea; order Cidaroida; family Cidaridae; genus Eucidaris; species Eucidaris tribuloides. Next base: position 3,971 of record JZLH01S0051908.1, on the reverse strand, counting down.
AAAACCTGGTAAATTACTTCCCCTTTTTTCCCAGTCAGGGAATTTGAGGGGAAAAAATCAAGTCAAGGGAAAATCAAGAGAATTTTGTTGGCCTAGTGGCCCCAATGGTCCAACCTTTTTTGCAACGTGTCTCTCCTCCCATGGACATAAGGTAAGAAAAAAATAGGCAAAGTAAGCGATAGGTCAAAATGCTTATAAATACTGGAGTTTTTAACTTCCATCAGGGAAAAATCGAGGAAGTTTGTCTGTGTGATATGATGGGAATCCTGTCACATTGTGCTGAAATTTGACATTTTGAAATTGAATTTGGAAAATGAGCAAGCTGTAAAATGTTCTTTTTGAATGTCAAAATTACACTATATTAGTAACTCCTCAGTATTCACACACGTGTTGTACAGGTGTATGTATTTTTTTATAGCTGTGGTTGAGCTGGAATTATTCATTTGTAGCCATGTGTTGATTTCTGAATGTGTATAGGCAGGGCTCGACACTAGCACTTGCCTGCTTGCCTGGGGCAAGTAAAATCTCAAAATGTTAAACTTTACTTGCCCGATTGGGCAAATAAAATTTTCATCATGAAATGAGCAAAATATGTCCATAAACAACAAAAATGTGTCTAAAATTGTGTGTTCAGGTCTATTTCAACATTATTTCTTTCATTATATTTAATTTCATGACTCAACTTCATAAATCACGCCTATTGCAACCCCAGACTTAAAATAATGAATGTCCAATGCTATAAAAAGTCTTAATGTTTAAATTTAGTGAGAAATCATTTTAATGTTTTTGTTTATTGTTTATCGGGCAAGTAAATCTTTCATTCGGGCAAGTAAAATTCTCAAAGTGATAATTTCACTTGCCCATCGGGATTTGCCTGATGGGCAAGCAGGCAAAAAAGTTAGTGTGGAGCCCTGGTATAGGTGATAATGTCTTTGCACTGTTGATCTTAAAAGTTATTTGAGAGATAAAGTTGCCATAGTGACATATGGAAAGCCCTGTCTTATAAAGTTATGTACCTGAATACATAGCTTGTCAAAAGTGTTTTTGATAACAGTCTCAGAACGGTTCACTCGCGGTGTAACCGGAACAGCCGACCCCAAAGTGGACCAAACATGTTCCGAAAGCGTTTTTGACATGTCTTTAATCGTTGCCTGTAATAACCCCGACAGTACTGGATGTGAGACGGTCAATCATGTGATGGCGGTGAAACCACACTATAAAGGTCCAAACCATTCTGAAATTATTGATGAGACCGGACCGAGACCATTGTAGGGTGGTTGTGCTGGTGTAAACGGGGCCCTAGTAATGGTAAGTATGGCATTGTGAAGTCATGATGGCTGTTACACATTGCACAGGTTTGCTGAAGCTACCAGCCAAAGTAATGAAGTTACGACTGTCTGCTCTTTGTCTGTCATTATTAATGAAGTCCTTGTGGTTTTATTATTGGTGGGGGTTTCTGAGAAACCAAGTCATAATATTATGTGACTGACATAAAATTAAATCTTTGAGGATAACAATTTTTTTTTTGATATAGGGGGGGGGGGGATATTTGTTCTTTTTATTTTTGCTGAAGTTAAAGGCAGTGGATCTCATTTACAAACATCCCTGCAGACCAGGAAAAGATAGCCCATGCCCGTAGGCTATTGATGAAAGGCATGTCTGTGAAATTTGGGGGTCAGTAGTAGCCTCGAATTTGAAAATTGCGAAAGAAAAGCAATAGGCGTTTAGTGTACGTTCTATGGTAGGAATTTTTTTCTTGCGAGAAAAAAATTCAAATCAGAGTCTAACAGTCACTATAATCTCACTAAAACTGAGTTTCTAGCTCCTATATTTTGCTAAAAGTTCCCAGATGGTATTTTCTTCTAAATGCCATTGTATTTACACAATGTTAATTTTTAGGCATGCAAAAGAGATCCCCTGCCTTTTAAAATTACTTTTGATCTTTTAGCAGATTGAAAAATTATGTAGTGAATAAGTTTAGAGGTTAGTTGAGGACAATTTTCCTTGTTGGGAATTGTAGGAGTGTGTTAGAAATGAAAGATCTAAGAAAATTTTAACGTTTTCTGCATTAATTCACTGATATTTGGTAATATGGGCATTCAAATAAACAGTGACGTTGTTAGTAACTGTTGATATGGAACTGAATATTTTACTCTGTTCTGCAAATCAAGAATACCACAGGAACTGAAGAGTTTATAAAATATGACCATGGTCTGGCAGACAGACTAGCTCAAAATTTGAAATTAGGTCATGTTGTTTGTGGTGTAGCTAGTATTTCAGGTACAGGCAATGGGCACTTGTTGATGAATGATGAGTAACAGCATGAACCTGTGGTAAACAACATGATTCAAACATTCAAACCCAAGACCATGTTTTTCTTGCAAAAAGAAAAGGAAAACGATGAAAGCTGGTTACTGACAAAATTTTAAGTGTATGGATGGGGGTGTATAGTAGAAATGAAAAAGAAATCAATGAAAGAGTGTTACTGACAAAAATTTTAAGTGTATGTGGGGGGTGTAAATTAAAACCCCAAATTTTCCATTTCACAAATGTCAAATTCAAATTGCTTATCCACTTTTCTCTGTTTTACTAATGAAGAGAGTAGAATAAGAAGTATTTAAGTCACATTTTGACGAAATTGAGTTTAGTGATTGTTTTGAAGTCGTTACATGCTGGGAAATATTTTGACTAAATTTTGGTCAATTTGACCGTTCCGTAGAAGGGGTCAGGAGAGTTGTCAACTGGGGTCAAATTTTCAGCCTGGTCTAATTTCTTAAAAATGCATCTCAAATTACTCGACTAGTTACAAGGATTAAGAAAATTTTTAATTTATCAAGTATTTTGTGTTTTGTTGATGAGATATTATGGGGTCACTTCCGGTCACAGGTCAAATGAGGTCAGATTTCAAACAACGTCCAAATTCGACAAATTGCATATCAAATTGTTTGTCTTGCTGAGGACATTCCAAAAATATATACAATTAAGTGTTTTTTGATATTCATCTATTCGAGAAATGCATTTATTTTCCTCAGACCCTTGTTTGTAGAGGAAGAAGTACTTAAATCCACAATATTGATTATTGATTATTGGAAATTGACAAGTGTGACAATGTTGTTTTTGTCCTATATTCATCTAAAAGTTTATTGTGTCAATTAACTTCACCAAGTTTAGATTTACAACTCACACAATTGTGATCTGCAGACAAATTTTAAACTTTGAGCCTTTGTTTCTCAGAAGTTGTATTATGTGACTTCAGCACTTCTTATTCTACAGCCTTCAAATGTCAAATTCCGTTTTTCTCTGCGTTTTAAGTTTGCAATTTTCCAACAAATAACGTCAAGCATTCTAGGCCCATAGGGGGTTTTGATTGGGGTTTGGGGACATATTTACAGGTAAAGCATGATTTCTTTGGCTTTATTAGCCATGTTTTTGGTAAATTAGTTTAGTTTTAATAAATGAATGTCTATTAATTTTATTTGGGGGAATTCTCAGCCATGATTTTTCATTTTTGTTCAAGATGCTGTTTTCTGCATTATACCTCAAATGCCGAGATTTCTGCAGAAAATGTGCAACGTGGAAAACTTTTAGTTTACAGGCATAAACCCTTGTCCGTCGTGCTACGCAAATCAGGGTCTGAACAATCTGTGCTGCAGACTAGTTCTTCCATAGGCCCTAGTCAACAAGATTAGTCTTGGCTCAAGGCGCTGTGAAATTGTAGTGCCAAAATAAAGTCTGTGCCTGCAGACTAGAAAACTTTGGGCTGTAGTATAAAATAGGTTGACAAGGAAGATTGTTTTTGGGACAAGCACAAACTTGTAGTTTACATAGAATTTCAATGAATGGTGAGATTTGAGTTTGCTGGTAAGTATGCACTGATTCTAGAGTTCATGAGAGATGATTGTGCCTTGTAGTTGGGGGGGGGGGCTCAAAGTAAGATTTTCCAGATAAATGCAACAATGTTTGTGATCACA